>CAUYQG010225559.1:0-34165 GCA_963574415.1 Tarsius wallacei | reverse complement strand
CTGAGGTGAGTGAATTCCCTGAGCCCGCGGGTTCGTGACCCGCCTGGGCAACTTGGCAAGACCTCATCTCTACAATAAATCAAAAAATTAGCCGGCCGTGGTAGTGCGCGCCTGTAGTTCCAACTACTTGGAAGGCTGAGGTAGAATGATTGCCGGAGACCAGCAGGTCGAGGTTGCGGTGGCCGGGAGCCGTCACTGCACTCCAGTCTGGGCAACTGAATGAGACTCCAACTCAAAAAAAAGAAAGAGAAGAAAAAAAAAAAAAGAATTGAGACATGCATAAACCTTCCTGACAGGAGGCATGGAGGGAACAGAAGGAGCCAAGCTCCATCCTGAGCAGTGACCAGAAGGCCCTTCTCATTGTGTATGCCATGCTCACACTTTTCTACCAGGAGTGGGGAGAAAAGGGTTTCCACCTGGGAGGGAAATGAAAGGTTTTCTTTGGTGTTTGAGGAGTCCAATTGTTTCTATTTTCAATGCTACAGCTGGGTTATTGGAAGTGAGTTTGTCTCTAAAGTTTTAAAGCTTGCCCAAGATCGTTTACTATTAGCAACTATTTGTCCTTGTGAAATTGTTGGGGATTTTAACTATATAAAACTCAAGAATGTCTGTTAAGGCTTTCTTGTGGTTATGTTTCGTTCAGTAAACAGCCCACGCAAAAACAAAAACAAAAAAAGTAGCCACCAACATAAAATGGAAATATCAGAAAAACCAGGGAAAAAGAGAAGTTTCTTAGATACGATCATGGATACGTTTGAGCTCTGGTTAAGGATCCTGCTGACTTACAGGAAAAGGCTGCCTAGGCTTTCTACTTCAATTTTTCAAGTAGGCATTCTGGGAACTAGACAGTGAAAAAATCTATTTTGAAGCCTTTATTCAAATCTTACATCCTATAACTCTTGCCACATATGCTGAAGGGGCATAAAAGCTTGCACTTGGCACCAGAAGCAAATTGCTCCTTGGGAAAGTGATAAGCCCCAATTTTAACATTATTGCTAGATGACACCACTATTTATAATGTACGGTTTGATGAGAGATTTTTTTGGAAAGGAAAATCTGTCACCTCGTTGCACCTGGCCACCTTCCTCTGTGGACAGATGAAGTCATAGATGCCGGGTGCTGCTTATGTGGTCTGGAAAGGCAGGGGGACCGGCCACTCGCGGGCACTTGCCCAACCAACCTCATGATTCCTTTGAAAGCCCCACGCCAACCTCTCTTTTGCGCCCACTGGCATCACTTAACATGCAGTTCAGTGATCCTGCATGGGAGTCCTCGGCCAACCTGCCAGCTCATAATCAGAAATGAGTGGGAACAGACCATTTAACTACATTTAATTCTCTTAAATTTTTAAAGTGCCTTGAATACAAAGATGACTCACCCATCCAAACATTATGTTTGCTTCAAAGTTTATGTATTAAACCATTTCTGACGGCACTACTGGAAAACCTCTGACTAGACCACATTCGTGCAAATAATTGTTCATGGGAAAAGAGCAGAAAGGAACAACCAAGAGCTTTTTGTTCATAGCTTGAAGCCAAAAGGCACTCACAGAAGTCCTGTGCAGGCAGTTGCCAGGAGGACCAAGGATGCTCAGCCCAGAGGACCATCAGAGACCCAGTGATGCCTGGCATAACTGATTATGGGCCTTACCAGTTTGTTCCAAATTTTTCCCTTAAGGAACAAGAACAGGAATATGGGTAATAATCTACACTCTCAGATTCCCCATTAGGTCAAAATTTAAAGAACTGGATTTCAAACTGCAAGGTTTAAAACAAAAGAGGTTAATATTTTTCTGTAATAAGGCCTGGCCTCGATGTGAACACAGAAGACTCCAGGAAGGCAGGAGTTGTCCAAATGCAGAGTGCAGAGTTAAGTCCCAGCATGGGCCCATTACAGCCCTATTGACTCTGCGCCTCTCCTCACGTGGTCCTGATAAGCTTCTGCTACGTCTCCAGCCTTCCATGCTAGGCTGCTGGCCCTGGTCAATTCTGGGCTGGTTTTTCTGGGAAGTTGTCTGGGATTCAAAACTTAAACTCTGAGGTACATCCTGAAGGGCCCTCTCTCCCTTTCTTCCCTTCCAGCATCAAAAGTCCTGGGAGAGACTGGTGTACTGTGTAACTTCACAAGAAGGCACAGTAGCAACTTCAGATGGCAGTGTTCCTGCACACATGCTGAAGGCCGGCCCACCCCTCTCTCTTCACTCAAAGACCTTCTGGTCCTAGGGAATGTTATGACTCTTGTGCCTATCCTCAAGCTGTCCTTGCTTGCCCCAAACATACAGTCCCCACTCCTAACTCTCCACTACTGTCCCCAAACTGCACAGAAGCTACAGCCGACTCTCTTGCCATGTGCTCAAGGTCTTGTGGTATCTTAACTTCATCTTGTCTGAGATTCAGAGCAGCCTTATGGCCTCATACATCTCACCTTCTAGCCAGTGGGCAGGTACAGCAGAGCCAGAGCGGCCAGCTCAAACCCTGTCCCACCCTGCCCCCCTACCCTTCCCTCACCTCACAAACAAACTAGAAGGCAAATCCTATTAACACCACCTCTGAAATGCCCCTTCACTGTGTCACTTACCTCTGCTCTCTCCCTTGGTTCAGGCATGCATTATGTTTTCCTGGACCAATTTAGTTTGTTTTGATCTTTTTACATTTAATTGCTTACACATTCAGATTTAAATCTAGCATGCAATTCTGGGATTCCTATTCAAACCAGCTATTTTGTTTCCTTTAATCTCCTTTCTTGACTTCCTTCAGATTATTTTTTTCTCATCCAATTTCTTTCCATCAAAGTTTGGAAGTTGTACATTATTTTTATTGTTTGGTGGCTCATCTAAAAATTGTATCATGGGGCCGGGCGCGGTGGCTCACGCCTATAATCCCAGCACTTTGGGAGGCCGAGGTGAGAGGACTGCCTGAGCCCACGGGTTCAAGACCAGCCTGGGCAACTTGGTGAGCCCTCATCTCTACAATAAATAAAAATTAGCAAGGCATAGTGGCACATGTCTGTGGTTCCAGCTACTTGGAAGGCTGAGGCGGAAGGATCACCTGAGCTGTGGTGGCCATGAGCGTGCCACTGCACTCCAGCCTGGGCGATAGAGTGAGACTCCAACTCAAACAAAAAAAATAAATAAAAATTGTATCATGGATACTTACCAAAGTCTAAAAAATTCATACTCTTACTGAACAATAGAGATGTTAGCACCTTCCAACACTTTCACTCCTTTTCCAACTCACACATTACTGTTTATACCAATTTTATCTTTTCTAGTCTCACAGTGAGCTATAGTTGTTTATAAAGTCAATTTTCATCGATATTAGTTCACATAGTTATCATTTCCTTTGCACAACCATCCTGGTTTCTTGGACCACCTAGCTGGACACATCCTCCTTCTGCTTACAGCACATCATTTAGTGAGGATCCACCCACCAGTAATCACTTGTCTCAGTTTCTATTTGAAAATGTCCTTATTTTGCCCTCACTCTTTCAGATATTTTCAAATGACAGAGCACTAGGGCTTGCTGTGATTTTCTTCCACTATAATGAAGAGAGCACCCCACTGGCTCCTGGCCTCACTGCTGCTACTAGGTAGGAGCTACAGTACAGTGCCTCTGAAGTCAGTCTTCTTCCGCTGGCTGCTTCTAAGAACTCTTTGTCACTGGCATTCTACAGGTGTGGATTGGATTCCTTTTTATCATCCTTGACAGGTCAGGCTTTTTGCATAGATGGATGAGTATCATTCGAAAATTCTAGAAACTCCCTACACCTTCAATATATTGTCTCTGTCCAACCTCCTCTCTGTCCAGCACTCACACACTGTACTAGAGCTTCTCCCTCTGCCTTCTGTGGCTCCTTAATCCTGCTCCAGCATCCATCCTGTTGTTACCATGCACTCAGGGTAACTTCTGATTTCTCTTCCAGTTCATTGATTCTCTCTTCAACTGTATGACAGAAAGCCCATTCACATTTCTGCCCTGCGAAGAGCCACTCCTCCAGTGGATGATCACTTGCTGCCCTCCTGAAGCCTTGTCACCTGCTCTAGAGAACCTCCCCTGTGTCCCTCCAGTGTGAAACCTGTCTCTGTCCCCCATGTGATAGCTGTACCTCTTATGCTCTAGCCCCAGAACTCTGACAGCCCTGTGGAGGCACACCAGTCTTTGGTTCATAGTTCTCAGCCCACGGCACCAAGAACAACCTCCTGTCCATGAAGAGCTGCTCAAAAACTTTGTAGTGAATGAATTGCTTTATATTTTAAAACGTCCAGTTGGGTGTGGTACGCAACCACAGTCAGTCCCAGCAACTCAGGAGGCAGAGGCAGAAGGATTGCCTGAGCCTAGGAAGTTGAGGCTGCAGTGAGCTGCTAAGTCTGGGTAAGTGTATGTTTAATTCTGTAAGAAATAACAAATTGTGACCCAAAGTGACTGTAAGCTTTTGCATGCCCACCAACCATGTGTGAGAGAGCCCAGTGCTCTGCAGCCTCACCAGCATTTCACGTTACCACTGGATTTTTGTTTGTTTCCTTAAAAGCCCTCTCATGGGTGCACAGCAATATGTCATGTGGCTTTAATCTGCATTTCCCTAATGACTCATAATGTTGAGCGCCTTTTTACTTAGTTGTTATTTATCTACCTTCTTTGGTGAAGTGACCACTAGTTCTTTCGCCTATTTTTATTTATTTATTATTATTGTTGTTGTTTTTGAAAGCAGGATTTATTGAGAGGACAGAAAACCTCCCACAGCGGGAGGGGACCCGAGGCGTTGCCCTCTTCCGCCTATTTTAAAAAATTGTTTTCTTATTGAGTTGAAGAGCCTTTATATATAATCTGAATACCAGTCCTTCCTCTGATATGTTTCGTAAATACTTTCTTATAGTCTGTGCTTTTAATTTTTGTACCATTTTTCAAGGGACAGAGTTCTTGATTTTGAAGTCTCATTTATTAATTTTTCTTTCAACATTCACAGACTTTTGACACGCTAAGAAATCTTTGACTAAGCCAAGAAAGCAAAGATTTTCTCCTACGTTCTCTTCTAAAAAGGTTACTATTTTAAAAATTATAGTTTTGGGTTTTATACTTAGGTGTGTGACACATTTTGAGAAACTTTTTACATGCAGTGCAAGTTATGGATCAAGATTCACTGTTTGCAGATGGCTACCCAAACCTTAAAGCATCATCTATTGACAGGATTATCCTTTTCCATTGAATTTCCCCTGGCACTGTTAGCGAAGTCAACTGAAAATGTGTGTGTGTGTGTGTGGTATGTATGTGTGTATGTGTCTATTTCTGGACTCTCGCTTCAATTCCATTATCTATGTGTCTATCCTTTTGCCAGTTCCACACTGTCTAGATTACTACTGCAACATCATCTTCACAGAAAAGACACTTTTCAAAACTCAAGAGAGAGACACCATCTACTTGCCAAAGCTCTACTGATTTTGAAGTATTGTTTCTCCTCATTTAGAGAAAAATGCCCCTGGGTCTGTGATCAAACAGAAAACTGGGATATAATCTAAACTCCTTACTCTCAGTGTTGTTTTGTTGGTGAAATACCAAAAACAAGTACATGGCTTGACACCAGGGCGTGTCTCCTAAGTGCGTGCCAGAGTACTTGCTGGTTCTGCATATTGGCCTGGGCATGTCCTCTGTGCCTGGCTGGGCCTGTAGCCACAGCATCCCGAATCTAGGGTATAGAGAGTCTACAGAAATCGACTGCTGCCTCTCCTGAGTTCCAACTGTTCTTTGCACACCTCAAGTAATATGTATGAAACCAAGTCACACCCTTGTATGATGCAGGCCTCCTCTCCAGCGCAACACCCCCAGAGGGCTGTCGTCTCTGTGCTTCCCCACACGGGCATAGTGACGTGCACACGGGGACACCTGCATCAGCAGAATCAGCGACGCACCCTCAGATCTACCTACCTCCTCTCTGAAGGTTACTCTGGGGAAAACAATTTCAACACATACACGTGAAACTCATCCCTCAAAATACAAAATGGAAACCATCCCCCAAATGCCTGAATGTTTGTGAAATCACCCTATTAATCAGCCATTCACTGTATGAAATTCAAACTAGATCAGTACTTTTTTCCCTGATGGAATATTAAGGAAAAAAAAAAGCAAATGCACTCTAGCTGTCCCCAGAACACAATGTCATCGTGTGCAGCCCCAGATGCAGGACAACTCACAGTCAAGGTCCCAGGGGCCACTGGCGAAGCGAGGCGCTTGTTGATGGACTGAAAGGTGGCAGCTGGAACGCCCGCTATGGTGTTCACGATAACATTTCCGCTCACGGTACCTGCAGAAACGGGCGGCGTAAGGCAGGAGGATGAGGAAAAGCTGAATTCTCACTTCAACGTATCTGTATTTGTCTTACCAGTTGGTATGCTTGTCCCAGTAACTGATGTTTTAATGGTTCCTGCCTATTTAAGAAAAAGAAAACTCATTTGAATTTTATGTCAAACTCTCTCCCGCATAAACTTTCAGTGGCTTCCCTCTTCATTCAGAATCAAATCCAAACTTGACCCACATTCACACAGCCACCAAGTCCAACTCCAGCCCCCACTTGGCCTCGCAACTCCTGCCAGTCCTCCCAGTTCCACACAGCTCCACCTCTCCACATCTTGGCCTCTCCACTGCTCCACCCCTCCACATCTTGGCCCCTTACACCCTCTGTTCGCGATCACCTGACTCTGGCCACCGTGACCTTTCTGGCCCTCACGTCAGGCAAGCCCAGAGCCTCTGCACGTATTCGCATCCTTCTCATGACTGACTCCTTGTCACTGAGGCCTTAGCTCAAATGCCAACTCCTCGGAAAGAGTCTTCCTAACCAACTCACTCATCCTACCTTGCCTCCTTCCTGCCAGCATTTAAAATGACCTGCTGGGCAGATCGCAATCTCTCTGACTGACTCCCAACTGGAGTACAAATGGACACTGCCATCTTGCTCACAGTGACACTCCCTGACCAAGCAGGAACTTTTGAATGAATAAAGAACAAAGTTGCCCAAGTACACATAAAAACTCCACAAGAGCCAATATAATTTTTAAAAAATGGGAGGAAATGGCTCTGTGTAACAAAAATATTTCCGCACCTAGCTGACAGCCCCAAGTGTGTGCTTCCCAATTCAGCACAGATCCTGTTTTCTCAGGTGTGATTCTGTACATGTGACTTTGATGTCTGTGCCACATGCATACAGCCACGCACAGTACAGGGCTGCGCTGCCAAGGATGTGGACAGTCAGAGCGCGTGATCACAACTCTGCCTTTCTCTCCTTTCTACCTCAAGCATTTTACAGTTTTTCTCCAGTAGGCATTTAGATTCACACAGGCGGGTGAGCACATGTGTACATGTTTTTAGGAGAAGGCAGCTTATTTCGGCACCCGGCTGCACATCGGCACAAACACTCTTTGCTCTGCACATGTGTAGGCAGTAAAGGAGAAGGATTTGTCAGCTATGCTTTACAAAACCCTGGTAACATCAAACTTTCCAACCTGTGCCACTCAGAAGAGCTGCCTCAACCTCCCAAATCCAAAACAATCCCTAAGCACACAGAAGCCTGTGGGAGACAAGCAGAGGATCTGGCTGAAGACATGCGCTTCCTCCAGGGCAAGTCCTAGTCTCTCTGCTTCCTCAAGGCTGGTCTGTAGGCTGGAATGTGTGAGACGAGGAGGTCTTCATTTCAACAAAAAGCATGCGAATATAAACAGAGTGGGCCACTGCTCATGGAGAGGAGGCTGTGAGGAGGTCCCTGCTTACCAGCACAGCAGCGCTGCCCACGGTTGTGATAGCCGGCTGCCCCTTTGCTGGGGCCTGCACAGGCTGCGGCTGGGGCTGAGGCTGCGGTGGTGGTGGTGGTGGTGGCTGGACGGCAGGTGGCCCTGCTGGTGGCTGGCTGCCCGCTGCCTGTGGCTGTGGCAGCGGTGGCGGTGGCTGCTGTGGGGGTGGTGCAGGCTGGGGTTGTGGAGGTGGTGGCTGCGCCACGGCAGGTTGCTGTGCCTTCTGCTGGTCCGCCAGAGCCTGAGGGGCCAGGAAGGGAGAGAAGTCGTTACAGGGGGACCCAGTTTGCACACCCCCCAGATGGAGCCACAGCTGCCCCATTTTCCTGTGCAAGCAGAAGGGCTCAGGGTGCCAGACCTTTTTCTCTTTTGCGATTCGCTCTGCACGGAGAGATGCAACCTGGATGGGAGGCAGTGGCTTGTCATAGTTGATTCCACTGAAAGACAAAGGCCAAGGTCAACAGTGAACAGACACGTTCTGGAAGAGACAAATGCTGAGAAAACCCAAGCTGCCAGGTGCCGGGAGAGCTCCAGTCCAGCCCAAGAGGCAAGGGACAACCTTAGGGGCTCTCCATGGTGAGGAGGGACTTGGAAAGAAGAAGGGAGGCTGCGGCGGATATCCAAGTGCACCTCTGCCTCACCCTGCTGAGAAAGCGCACTGCTGGAGACCCAGTCTGCTCTGCTCAGCCTCATCCACACGGCACAGGAGTGTGAGGCGCCCAAGACGCTTGTGGGCAAGAAAGCTGTTCACTGCAGTACCCCACCCTCTGTCCTGCTGGCCAGGGCCCTGTGCAGAGCCTCTCCTGGCCCGCAGTCCTGCCAAGAGCCATGCGTAGCTGTGCCTACACTGAGCCCCTGGCCTGCCGAGGGGCCCCTAGACCAGCTTGGCTCCACTCCACCCTCCTCTCGGCCTCATCTTGCCAACTCTTTATCCTGCCCCACAAGTGTTTAAACAAACTGAGTCTCTCCAATCCCAACCCAGCACACAAAAGGAAAATGTAACCCCAAACACGCTGCCCAGCCAAGGCCCCAACCTACACTCCCAGGAGCCATGTCCTCCATGCAGCCTTGCCTAATTCCAGCCAAGTTCCATCCCCACAATCCTGCTGCCGAGACTCTCAGTTCCCTCCGCTAGTGCATTCCCGGATGTGCTGACAAGCTCTCCCTCATGGCACAATGAGCTCACAGACACTCTGGACACATGCATATGAGCCACCTACAGGCCCTGGAGGAAACCCCCAGACATCCTGGGCATGCCCTCAATACACCTTCTCTGCTTGACGAGCAGCACACCCCACATGGAGGTGCCAGATGCACTCATGACCACCTTGGCAAGTCCCACATCTGCCAGAGAGCCCCAGCAGCCTCCACCCACAGAAGCCCGGCCGTCAGGAACCACTGCCCTCACTTGGTGCAGTCCTCTCTGGGTGGCCCTGTGCCCCATCTCCAGCAAATGTCTCTGAGCACATCCCCAGGGCCCTGCACCCCCACCTGCCTCCACGCACCTTTACAGTACCAGGACAGCTGCGTTTGTGACTCCTGGGAGGCCTGCCTGTGCTGAACTCTCGTGTCAGACACAAAGAGGGCAGGCTTGAGCCCTCTTGCTCCCAGTGACACCAGGCACAGCGCCAGCAGCAGGGGCCGGTCAGCAGCTAGGAGCTGGTGAACTCGCTCATCCCATCAACACAAGACTTAACCACAGTTATGTTTTACAAAATCTGGGTGATTCCAAACTTCCCAACCTCCTCTGCTAAAGGACAGCTGCCCCATGCCCAGCTGAGGTCCAAACACACCACATGCAACCTAAATGTAGTGAATTCTAGAGAACACGGAATGAAATAATTTGAAACAGTAAAAAATGTGTTATAAATACAGAAATACCTTTCTGCCAACACAGAGGCATGCTTGGGGTTTTTCTGAAAAGGATTCATGCCAAGCCTGCAGTACAAAAAGTGAGACAGCAATTACTAAACAATGGAAAAGACAGTGAAGGAGGCTAGCTTAAAAACACATCCCAGAAACCAAACTTCCCACAAGTTACTCAGTCGTGACTGACGTAAAATAAGAACTTGAGAAACATACAGAGGCTTGATGGGGGGGCTTCTCTTGCCCGCAGTCATTTTCATTAAGTCAAAGTGGTTTGTGTACAGCTGAGTGTGTGTGGCGTTCTCATCCTGGGCATAAATCTGGCTCGTACGGAGAGGACGGTTGTTTTTACTCTGTAATAAAATCGATGAGAATGTGTCAAAATCGCACAGACACTGCCCTGGACATGGGGCTCACCGAGCTGGAAGCCCAGTGCTAATGCCCCACAGCTGGGCAAACTCCCTCTTCCGATCCCTTCTTTTCTAGACATAAGAGTGGAAACATTGCTGGGCTCAGTGGCTCAGCCTGTAATCCCACGCCTTGGAAGGCTGAGGTGAGTGGATTGCCTGAGCCCGCGGGTTTGAGACCCGCCTGGGCAACTTGGTGAGACCTCATCTCTACAATAAATCAAAAAAAATTAGCCGGGATGGTGGCACGCGCCTGTAGTTCCAGCTACTTGGAAGACTGAGTGGAAGGATTGCCGGAGTCTAGCAGGTCGAGGCTGTGGTAGCCGGGAGTGGCCACTGCACTCCAGTCTGGGTGACAGAGTGAGACTCCAACTCAAAAAAAAAAAATTTAAAAAAAAAAAAAAAAGAGTGGCAACATTAAGTGGCCGACATTTGTGACTGCTAGTGACATTCCCCAGTCTGTGCTAACCCCTTCCAAACGTTGCCTCATGTAAGCCTCACAATTGCCCAAAGAGAAACTCCCACTTTCAGCTGAGGAAACAAAACAGGTGTGCAAAGTACCAGTGGTCACATGGCAGATGATTTCGTGGAGTAGGCTGGGAATCTTCCCGTGTCCCAATTCCCACCAACACTGAGGGGCAGCACTAACCCCCATGGACACCACATCTCTCTGCCCACAGTGGACAGTGAGGGCCCATACAAACGACACATGCTCAGTGAAGTCTGAAAATTCTCTTCCCAGGGAGCTTTAGCATGACTTGCACCTAGTCATCTTTCCTTCACAAATCCCACAGCAAAACAAAGGCCTCTCAGCTGCCGCCTACTTGCTCCCAAGATATCCTAGCATCCTGCAAGGATTTAGAGCAAATGGCCATCTGGGCAGGGTCCCAGAGGTAACCGGTGATGACTAGAGCTCAGAGCTCCTCCTTCCTCGCCCAGGGCTACTCCCTCTGTGCTTCTCCAAACACTCCTTCCTGTGAACGGTCAGAGTGAGTGTGCCCAGGTAAAGACCAAGACTTCCATGCTGCCCAGCAGCACAGCCCAGGTGTGGGTGTTGCTGGACAGGTGCACACATACCTATCTGTGTGCATGTGAGTATGCACATGTATGTTTCCATGTGCATGCAGGTACGCACACATATGCAACTGTGTGTAAGTCTGTGTCCTCTCCTGCTAGAGGAACGCCCCAAATCCCCAGGCCACTGTCAAGGACAATCAGAACTGGAGACCAAAGTGCAAGGCTGCATAGGTCCATTTTCTGAACACCGTGCCACATACAAAAGCCTCTTCGCTGCATCGTAAGATTAGGCAAAGGGAAGCAGGAGTAGGGAGCGTAAGACCAAGGCCAGGCACTCCACACACCACTGGGCAGCAAGTCAACCCAAAGCCAGCAGCAGGAAAGACTGAGCATCCAGGAAGGGGCTCCTGAGCAAGCTCTGACTGTGCATGCTCCCTGCAGGTGACACTGCAGAGCTCACAAGCTCTGAGAGGAGGCGATGTTCCACCACAGGCTTTGCCAGGCTGTGGAGCCCAGAGACACAGCATGTCCCCTACAGGGCTCGGCAAGTCACTTGTGGTCCTCGAGTACAAAGAAGCAAGTCTTCCAAGCACAGGAATGAGAAGCGCTCAAGGAGTGCCTAGGTTCCAAGTTTCTGGTGATTCCTATATTAGGTTAACTCTGCATCTCGCCATCGGCTCCTCTGCACAGTCTCTCGGAGTGCTCCAACTTATTCAGAGCGTCACCTTCATACCTTATCAATATTTTTTGCTTTTTTCTTTGGATTAACTTCATAAATCAGCTATGAGAGAAAAAGAAGTTGGAACTTTTCTCTGTATTAAGGTAATGGCTATTATGCTTCCAAGACATGAAAGACCTAATGGTCTTATTGGTAAAGGCACCCAAGATGGCATTATGAAGAAAGTTTGCTTTTTCATTTTAAACAAAAAAGCAAACAAATGTTTTGAGACAAATGTTTTCCGAAAACAAAAACTGAGATGACTGAAAGAATGGTTACAGAAACAAATCAAGTGCGGCACTCTCATCCTGCGACAGACCTACCTAACCCATATGTAGAGGATGTGACTTTCACAAATTACAAACAAAATAGCAAACTGAAGGAAAGCACTGGATGTCTGCCTCCACTGTATCAGCCCTGCCTGTCCCAGGCAGGAGGACGTGACCGCAGCACCTGTCCCTGCACACCAGGCACAGCACCTGCCCCGGATGTGAGGCCTGACTCCAAGGGGTGTAGAGCACATATAATGCTGGCATGACAGAATATGTGGACACTCCTGTTGTGGATGCTTTGGGCATGGTTCTGAGGAGAGGCAGCAGCCCAGCAGCAAGGCAGGGCTACATAGAGAAAGCCAGGTGCAGAAACAGACAGATGACACAGTTAATGGAAGAGCCAGCCGCACAGCACCTGCATGTCACTGATGAGCAGCACAGACTCTCCAGAGTCAGGCCACCAAACACAGCGGACCTCTTCAATGACAGGGCTGTGCTAGAAGTGAACAAACACTTGCAACTCTCAGAGCTGACCCTGAAACATCGGTGACAAGTGTTCATGCTTGTCAGGCCACTGCTGTAAGCCCATAACTCAGCACCAAAATTATTTAAGCTAACGACTAAGACAAAAAGTGAAAGCTCGAATGTTCTCTTTCATTCATCCAACTCTTCCTTTACGTTACAAAAAAAAGATATGACCCAACACTCTATGACACACTAGCTTCCAAATGACAACGGCAGTGCTGATGGTGATGTCAGATGAAATGTCAGGCGCTCAGCCTGCCGCTAATACCAAGCACCATCCCAGCAAGTACACATGGCCATTGCTGATGCTGCGTGTATCAGGTGGCAGACATAGGACAGGTCCTCCCACGCCAGTGAGACCCACTGTCGCAGGCTCGGGGGATGTGCAAGACCAGTCTGTGAAGAGCAGGACTCGCCAGTAATGCAGGCTGCGGCTGTCGTGCACACCTGTGCTCTCACAGGAGACAAAGGAACTGGTGCTCACCTTCCCTTCCTCTCGCGGGATGATGACGCTCTCATAGCGATGCCGGCACTGCTTGGAAGACCGGTAGACACGGCTGCAGGAGTTGACAACATCGCTGACCAGATCCCAGTTGGGTGTGTGAGCAGGTGACACGACCGTGAGGTTCAAAGGTAGCTCGAGTAACTGCTTCACGGCCTGGAGGATGAAGGCAAACAAGCTCTGAGCTAGGAGGCTGCCCCTCTTGCCAAGGACTCCCCACAAGGTGGTCATGGTAACCAGGATGTGTCTGACCATGGGGGGCAGGGGAGGAGAGACAGTGGCATCCGCCTACCTGCAGCAGGGCCCAGTCTTCACTGATGAGCCACTCGGGATTGTCCTGGCCAGGCTCAGCTGTTGGTTTGGCGAAAGTCGGCAAAGGCTTGGCAAACTGTGTCTGCTGCTTCAGCAGAATGTTCTTCTTCTGCTCCTTCCCCTCTCTGCGGATTTTCAGCATGCCTGGCGTTGCTCGGTCAAACAGAGACCGTGGGGGCACAACCGCCTCCCCATGACGCTGCTTCTTCTTCCTGCCTGAAACTGAACAGAGGCTGCCTTCAGCAGGACAGTGAATGAGGAGACTCCATGCCGGGGGACACAGGCTACTGGAACCAGGCAGGAAAATCCAGAAGCATATGGCCAGAGGAGCCTCGGAGAGCACATGCTAAGGACGAGGCCACGTCCTACACCCGCTGCTCAATAGGCCGGGAAAAGCAAAGGCTTCCTCACAGGAGACAAGAGGCCTGTGCACATGCCCAGAGGCCGTGTAGGGGCATATGACCACTTGCCCCACAACAGACAGCAGGAAGAGTCATGGCATCTGGGGACCCTGCACAGGTACAGCAACCCCCGTCACGCCCACCCACAGGGATGCGCACCTGAGGGGTCCGTCTTGTGCCGTTTCCGCTCTTTCCTCACATACACGGGTGGCAGCTTAGCCTCCGGGATGGGAGTGGCTTCGTACATGAGACACATGACCGAGTCCAGGTAGATGTCATTGTCATCCTGAGGGGGTGTGGGCGGGGTCCAGAGCTGCAGAGGGAAGAGAAGTCCTGTGAGACGCAGAGCCAATAGGAAGCATGCCCACTCGACCCTACAGAAGGACACTACGCACCGGCATGATGTCCGTTTGTCCGTCAGCATCTTCACAGACATATTCCTACAGGGAACATGGGCAAAGGTTAAAATTTATAGTCTTAGTTCCACGTGTAAGCCACAAGTTATTCACCTTCATGTACTTACGAAGTGTTCCATGTACGTCTCATCAACATGACTATTTGTAAGACAATCTCAGCACGACTCAAGGAAAACCCAGTACTGAACTGAAAATCTCTTAACAACATGGCAACTATTAAGAAAATCATGCTTTTAGTACATGAACTAGGCTGTTCTGATTCCTCAAACATTTTCTCACACAAATGTACCCAGATTGGAACAAACCTGACTGAACACCTGCTCCTAGGCAGGAGGGCGTGAGGGTCGGCAGCCTTACCATGCTGTAGGCGTCCTCACGGGTGTAGGTGAGGAGCCCTGCCTCTTCCTGCTCCAGCCGCAGCTGGGCCTCCCGGGCCTGCAGGGTCCTCAGGTTCCAGGATTCCCACTCCCTCATGGAAGTCGCCACTGCATCCTGGCGGGAAGAACATCAGGAACCCCCTCCCAGGGTCAGATATGGGCAGCTCCTGCTCGACATCCCTAGCCCCCAGCCTGTTCTCCTGGCTCTTAGTCACACGGGAGTCTCTCTCCTGTCTTGCTGCCACATAGCTTCTGCCCCTACCTCTCCATACTCTTAACATAGGACCTTCTATCTAGTACCAAGCTGCTTCAAATCAAATAAAAAGACAACAAAGTAAAGATAAGCTTCCCAATTGCCTCCACAGGGTTTTCCAAAACTCTTTTCATTTTAAGTTAGTTTTGTTTTGTTTGAGTCAGAGTCTTACTCTGTCACCCAGGCTGCAGTGCAATGGCATGATCACGGCTCACCGCACCCTCAACCTCCTAGGCTCAGGCAATCCTTCTGCCTCAGCTTCCTGAGTAGCTAGGACTAAAGGCATGTGCAACAACCGCACCTGGCTAATGTTTTGATTTTTTTGTAGAAATGAAGTTGTGCAGTGCTGCCCAGAATGGTCTCAAACTCCTGGGCTCAAGCAATCCTCCTGTGTTGGCCTTCCAAAATTCTGGGATTACCGGCGTGAGCACCTGGCCCAGTTTAAGTTTATTTTACGTTTAAGTCCTGTACTGGTGGGTTTGGGGCTTTCTTCCTTTAATTTAATAAAGTCACATTTACTTCAAACCATATTTGGCATTAAAAATGTTGAGATTTTTCACAAGTTAAACTGATAAAAAGTTGATCCTCTTACCTCACTATTTCTCTCTTTTTCTTGCTCAGTGGAAGTATGAAATAATTCCAGGTAATTTAAAGCATATTTTTCAATTGGTGTAAGCTGTTTCAAAAACATATTTTTTTGAATAGGTTTAACAGCAAGTTAGTAAAAGATACTTTTAAAACCCACTCACCAACATTTAAATAAAAAAAGTGATTGTTCTTGGTTAAAGTAAGTAAGAAATATTTTATAGAATGATCAAATTTTTAAAATACTTAACAATAAAAAAAAATACCCCGCACCTGTTCCATGAAGTCGGCAAGCTCTTCCAACTGGGATGGCGCATCACGGCACCTGGTGATGTCTGCGTCTGATGACATGTCGGGATGTGATGCAGTCACTGCTTCCTCGAGTGATTTCTGCGCATCTTCCTCCAGATACTCAATGCTCTTGAGGGCCTAAGGACATTCCACTTTAGAGTACCTTGATCTGCTTTTTACAGTAAAGAATTCTGAAAGAGAACTGCCCTGTATAAAGCTAACACAGATGCCACCGATGTAAACAGCTGCTGAGCCTCTATCGAGGTAATGCATTTCTTCCCTGAGATCCTCTTACAGGTGTAAAATGAAAAGGCACTCGGGAGATATAGAAAGGAAATGTGAGAAGCCTCCTGGGCCTTCCAAAACACTGTCACATTGGCCAGGCAAACCTCACAGAAGAGCTGATGAGTAACACAGGAAAGCATGCCAACTTGCAAGGTGGGGGTGAGGCCGCCAACGCCAGAGGAGTGCACAGGCTCCATCTCAGCCTGACGCACACCACTGTGAACCCTGATCCCAGCACACAGAGAACAGGCCGGTGGCTACTGTCCATGGCACAGACAGAAGGTGAATAGCCAGCGCCACAGCAGCCAGAGCAAGTCCTCACAGAAATGTAACACAGCTGGCAGCACATGTGTCAGCATGACCATGGCTCAAGAAATGCAAGTTAATGCATGGAGACACCACTGATCACCTGTCAACACAGCTAGGAACACATACCTGGTGGGTACTGGTAGATGTGGGTCAAGGACGTTGCAGTGAAGACGGGGATGCAGTTTTTAGTTAGAAGATAAAAATTAAAAACTGGTACAGACTGTTTCCTGGGCAATCTAGCAAAATCTGCAAAGTTTAAAATAGAACCCTATCTCACACTACACAAAGAACTTATTTTCAGACAGATCATGTACCTAACTAGGAAAAATAACAATGAAACATGTAGAAGAAAATAAAGGATGGAAACGTTAGGGAGGGCAGAGATTCTTTGCGGAACACAAAAGCTCTGACAGAAGACAAGGTCCCTGGATGGTATTCAGATGAGGCTCTCTGCTCATCAAAAGATAGCATTAAAAAAGGCAAACCAGCTGGGCTCGGTGGCTCAGCCTATAATCCCGCGCCTTTGGGAGGCTGAGGCGAGTGGACTGCCTGAGCCCGCGGGTTCGAGACCTGCCTGGGCAACTTGGCGAGACCGCATCTCTACAATAAATAAAAAAAATCAGCCGGGCGTGGTAGCGCGCACCTGTAATTCCGGCTACTCAGAAGGCTGAGGCGGAAGGACCGCCGGAACCTACAAGGTCGAGGCTGCGGTGGCCGGGAGCGGCCACTGCACTCCAGTCTGGGTGACAGTGAGACTCCAACTCGAAAAAAAAAAAGGCAAACCACAGACTGGGAAAGACAGATAATGTGTGTCACACAAAGGCCCAGTATCTAGAATATATAAAGACTCCAATAAGCCATTAAGAAATAGAGCTGGCCAGGCATGGTGGCTCAAGCCTGTAATCCCAGCACTTTGGGAGGCTGAGGTGAGGTGAATGCCTGAGCCCAAGGGTTCGAGAACAGCCTGGTAAACTTAGCAAGACCTCATCTCTACAATAAATCAAAAAATTAGCCGGGCGTAGGAGCGCGCGTCTCTAGTTCCAGTTACTTGGAAGGCTGAGGCGGAAGGATAGCCTGAATCCAGCAGGTCGACGCTGGGGTGGCTGTCAGTGTGCCACTCCACTCCAGACTGGATGATGGAGTGAGACTCTAAATCAAAAAAAAAAAAAAGACAGCCCAGCTGGACAGGCACTCCTTTGAAAAGTATCCAAACTGCTAGTAGACATACTAAGAGGTGCTCAAATTCAACAGCCAACAGCAAAATGCAAAATAAAACCACAGCAAGAGACCCCTGCGCATCTTCCTGAATGACTAGTGTGAAAGGGCTGGCAATTCCGCATGGCGGCGGCAACACCTGGTGATCTGACGTGCCTGTGGCCAGCTGGAGAGCTGCCTGCAGCCTCCTGTGGAAAACCAGACCGGCCTCTATGGAAGGCGAGTGCATGAAGCCTGATGGCTCCACCCAAGGCATATATTCAGATGGAGATGCATACGCGGGCTTACCAAAATAAACATATACATATAGTCACAGCAGCACGATTCAAAGTGACATTCCACCACACCCATGCACAGGGCATCTGGTGAAGTGTGACAGTCATACAACAGAACACGATGAGCAATGAGAAGAAGACAGACTCAAAATAAAAGGATCCATTTACGATAAAGTTCAAAGCCAGGCGACGCAGTTTCAATCACGCAGTCTCAGTCACAAGAGTGGCCACTGCAGGAAGGAAATGGCTGAGGGGAGGGGCCTTTGACGTGCTGGCCACATCTTCCTCCTTGACCAG
Organism: Tarsius wallacei; assembly: GCA_963574415.1. Taxonomy (NCBI): domain Eukaryota; kingdom Metazoa; phylum Chordata; class Mammalia; order Primates; family Tarsiidae; genus Tarsius; species Tarsius wallacei. The sequence continues at coordinate 16,068 of CAUYQG010225559.1, read as the reverse complement.
ATCTGGGTACTAGTGCCCTCATTCTGTGAAAACTCGCCCAGCTGAATCTTCATGGTGTGGCAACTTTTCTGTATGTTTTCACAGATCAGCAACAATGTGTCGTAAACCACACTCAAGCACAAACCCACTGAGGAGCACTGTCACTGGTAGAATTGCCAGCCACCAGGCAGGGTGCTAACCACAGAGCTGATCACAATGGCGAGACCAACACTACCCAACTTTCCATTCGGGGACTGGTCAAGCAGTGGGGACCAGCCCTCCTCCCCTCTGCCTTCCAAAGACCCCACTGCTGCCCCACCTGCCCACCAGCCTCACTGCTCTGGGCCTCCTAAATGGTCCCCAGGCTGCCCTGGCCCTACCATGATCTCATTTCAACACAGGAGGCAGAAGGATGGTCTTCAATCATGTCAGACCACCCCACAGCTGTACGCAAACCTTTCTAGTGCTCCCACATGGCCAGATCTCACCTGGCCATGTCCTGCCCACTTCTTAGCCACGTGGACACCTGCTGTTGTGACCTCCACATATCACCCCTTCTCACTTGAGTGAATTACATGTTTTACTCACTTGTTTTTGCTGCTTTCCTTGCTAAAATATAAGCAGTATTACAGGTTAAATCTTTGTCTTTTTCTGATGCTACACCCTCACTGCCTAGACACTGAATAAGGATGTGTCAAAAGAACCTACATGTGCAAATACCACGCTGCCTCAAAACAACAAAGCCAATATGGAAAAAATTTTCAAGATTCACTGTTAAGGAAAACACCAAGTGCATACGATATGCTCACATCACATGCTGGTATGCACACAGGCCTACACTGCTCTTCAAGCACGCGTGTGAGCTTTTAAACAGTGATCACATGGCTAACTCTGGGAGAGAACCTGCTTTTCCCTACTACCCTTCTGTGTTGTTTCAATGTCCTTTTCAGCCTTATGCATACATTCCTTTTATTTGATGTTTTAATCTTTTTTTTTAGAGACAGGGTCTCACTCTATTATCTGGGCTGGAATGCAGTGGTGCAATTATAGCTTACTGCAGCCTCCAACTCCTGGCCTCAAGTGATCTTCCCATCTCAGCCTCCAGAGTAGCTGGGACTACAAGTACATGCCACCACACCAGGCTAATTTTTATTTTATTATTTTTAGAGACGGGGCCTTGCTATATTGTCCAGGCTGGTCTCGAACTCCTGGCCTTGAGCAATCCTCCTTCCTCGGTCTCCCAAATAACCCTTTTTGTTAAACACATGAGGTTGATCTACACTTCCTAATCTAGAACAATCTGGAAGATATTTCTGTGCAAGGCAAATTATACACAGAAAACCTTTGGGAGGAAATGTGAGGAAGTGCTAGCAGTGGTTGTCTCTATGAAGCGAAGTGAGGCTCTGGTGCAAGAGATTGGCTTTTCACTGGAAAGTCTCCAGGGCTGCTGCTAGGGTCTGGATGGTATCCCCTCCAAGCATCACGTTGAAATGTGATCCCAATCTGGGTCATGGGGGCAGATCCCTCAGGAATAGGCAGGGAGTGAGTCCTTCATCTGTCAGTTCCCCTGAGAGTTGAGTGTTACACAGAGCCTGGCACCACCCCTCCTCACTCGCTTTCTCTCTCACCATGTGACCTCCACACATGGGCTCCCTTCCCCTCTGCCCTGGGTGGCAGTAGCCTGAAGCCCTTACCAGATGGCCAAGCCTGAACTTCTCAGTCATCAAAGCTGTGAGCCAAATAAACCTTTTTTCCTGATAAATGACCCAGTCTCAGGCATTCTTCTACAGCGGCACAAACAGACGTAAGACTGTTATACTTCATGTGTTTGTTATTTTTTCCATAACTGAATAATCAATCTCTAGAAATGGAAGCAGGACGGCGAGCCTGCACTGTGGTAGGAAAGAACAGGCTGAGCTCAGGCAAGGAGGTGGCGACCACCATGGGCTGCAGCTCAGGCTTGAGTGTCAGGCACAAGCTGAGGGGCTGCATGTCACACGTGGTCTAGCCTTAGATGCTCTCCCAGCAAAGAAGCAGGAGAGACGTCAACGCAGTCAAACACTCTGGTCAAACAGAGCCACAGGGACACCTGGTCCCTCCAAGGTAACAGGCACAGAATCGCAGACCCGAGGCAAGATCTAGAGAAAAGAAAGTCTCTCCCCTGGTGCTGGGACATATGAGAGAGAAGGAATGCATAAAGTGAACATAGCCAAGACCTCCAACTCCAGCATGGAGGGCCCCAAGGGGCGCATAGGTCTTGGCAGGGAGCCACAGGGACAGAGAAGGAAGACAGCAGCCCCGACAGAAGTCTGTGATGTGTCTGCACAGCAGTACCCCAAAGGGATTACCACATGACCCACCCATGCAATCCAGAAACTTCTAGTGTCCACATTAAAACAGTGCAATATTTATGTAGCCCAATATGCAAAATATTATCACTTCCACATAAAGAAATAGGAATGAGGTCAGGCGCCTTGGCTCAGGCCTGTAATCCCAGAACTTTGGGAGGCCAAGTTGAGGGGACTGCCAGAGCTCACGGGTTCAAGAACAGCCTGGGCAACTTGGTGAGACCTTATCTCTACAATAAATCAAAACATTAGCCGGGCATGGTACCACACGCCTGTAGTTCTAGCTGCTTGGAAGACCGAGGTGGAAGGATCACCTGAGCCCAGAAGGTCAATGCTAGGGTGGCCATGAGCCTTCCGCTGCACTCCAGCCTGGACGATGGAGTGAGACTTCAACTCAAAAAAAAAAAAAAAATTAAAAAAAGAAGTATAATGAGATAGTGTATGTTCTCTTCGCTACTGAGTCTTCAAAATGGGCTATGTTTACCTATCAGTGCCCCCAGTGCAGGTCAACCACATTTCTAGGTTCATTGGCCACATGGACCAGTATCTAATCTATTCCGAGGCAGAGCTGAGACAGTCAACTAGGGGCCATAGGGAGCAGCACAGACAGATGCCCCCAGGGCAGGTGAGGATGCTCAGGCTGGCAGAGAGATTAAGTGAGGCTCAGAAGAGCTCATGAAATGGTGACAACTGCTGAAACTGGGTGACAAAGGCACGAGGCCACATTCTCTTTGCTACTATTCCCTCCACCCTTTACTCACAGTGGAAATTCAACGATGGACGAATGGACCAATGGAAGGAAGGAAGGAAGGAAGGCAGGCAGGAAGGCAGGGGGAAAGGAAGGTAGGAAGGAAGGGGGCTTATAGGCCAGGGAAAAGGGAACTGGACCAAGCCTGCGGGCCTGGAGAGGGGTATGGCTGTCCTAAGGTCCCAAGCAGATGGCTCGCAGGCTGCCCAGGTCCACCCTCACCTCTATAAAAGGTCTTGCAATCTTGGGAGCGATGGTTTCCGTGATGGAAGGCTCCTGAGAGAGCACCACGAACTCCTCCGCTTTGACTGGGAAACCAGCATCGTCTACAGGAGAGTAGACCTCAAACAGCTCCTGGATAGTTCGCTGCACAGGAAAATCCAGGTTATTCTCCAGGAAAAAGGACACAACTTCCTGCCTGGCTTATATGCCATGGAAAAACCCCAGGCAACGTGCTCATGACCGCACATTGAGCCACATGATTCTGTTCCACATGCGCAGTTCTCACTGCAAAGAGTCAGCACAGGAATACCTGAGTCAGGAACGCCATGGAATAGTCATTTCCCTGAGCAGCCACTTCTCGAATCAAATCTTTAGTTCCATTTTTCAACAATTTCTCTTCGATGGAATTGCCACTCACAAGCCTGCAACCAAGACACAGACACAAGCACAGACACAAGAAGGCCAGTCAGTCACCTGGAAACACAATGACAATGAATGGTGCACGGGCAAGCAGATGGTGACTGCAGAGACGGCACCCCTTTTTTCCCTGGTCAGCACCTGTTCGGTCGGTGCCTCCACAGGCTGCCAAAGGCCACCATCAGTCAATGCCCCTCCAAACTCAGCTTCCCGGGCAGCAGGACAGGCGGCCCCTGAAAGTCTCTGTGCCATCTTGCCCCATCCTCCTGCCTGCCACTCTGGCTTTCTCCCGCCAGTCTCAGCCTGAGAATGCCCCCCATTTCTCCAGCTGCATCTCGAGAGGCAGCTTTCTCTGAGCATTTCAAGCCTGGCAGGCGGGTCAGTCAGTTCATGGACCTGCTTGTTAAACACACGAGACTCCTCACTCCCATGTGACTGGCCACTTCCATCTTTCTAACCCCTGTATGCTGTCAGGTCCACAGCGGGTACTCAGTTAACACCATGAGGTGTGGACATGACCCCACTTGATGGACAATGGGGCCATGGCACCAAGGCACACATCTTTCCTGAGATGGTGTGACCAGGGTGGCAGAACAGGCCCCATGTACTGGCCACGTCCTCACAAGGCTCATCTGCATATAAAATGCTAACACTCAAGAAGCGCAAACTAAACAACTTCAACAGGAAGATTTCCACAAAGATAAGGAGAACAAATGCTTAATCAATAGCACAGAAGCACCTGGGACACTTTCATGGCCCTCAAATGAAAATCTACTCTTTTGCGATTATATCAACACATGCTCATAGTAGATAACTGGATTATGTAAAAGTATAAGGAAAAAATTTACAAAAAACCCCACCTGGATTCCAATCACTCTACCCTGAGATACCGCTAAAATGTGGTGATGGCATTTTCAGCCACCTTAGTTTGTATATGTGCAGTAAAAAAGATGCCACTTCACCTAGGGGTGACAGCACACACTTCGGTGGGCACTTTCTTTGAACAGTCGTGTTTTCACTGCTGGTTCAGGGAAGGGCTGCTGGCCTCCCCGTCTTTCTCCCAGGCACATGGCCACGCACTATGCATCAGGGTGTGGGCAGCATCTGCCTCGCTATACGCTTCTGGTATCTGCATTCCTCACAATAGTGTATTACAGAAATGCCTTCAGATGAACCATTTTCTGACTGGCTGCTCAACATTGTGGGATGGCTCGCTCAAGTGACAGGCGCCCCTGGTTCCTGCTTTGTGTCACATGACAAAGCTGCAAGGAACATCCTCAGAAAGCAGGTCAGAGTTCCTGGCAGCAAAAGACACGTGTCATTTCATTATCAACATACCTTGCCAGGCCACTTTCAAAAGGCTAGCACACCTCCCAGCATTGGCACATGGAAGCTCCCGTCTCCAGTCAGATGCGCTGGCACATTGGTCCCTGCCTGTCTGGAGCTTATGAAGAGGGGGTTCTTCGCACGCCAGACTTGCACTCCCTTCCCGGGAGCTGAAGAAGCTTCTCGTGCTTTTTGGCCACTTGAAATGGACTGGTCACAAGCACAGGTTCCTGCTCTCCCTTTTTAAAATCAGGGGATTCTGTATCTTCCTACTCAGTTTTCAGGAGCCACTTAACCCTTTGCTTGCCACAGCAGCCCCAAAGGGTCCCCCATCACTCTTCTGCCCACTTGGCCCGTGGTGTCTGCGATTCCTAGATCCTCGCTCCACGACCTCTGAGTCTGCTTCCTGCCCTCTGGATCTGTGTGTGTGTATAGGCTCTAGTATCTGCCTCTGCCAGCTTGCTCTGCGACTGCTGCTCTACTTCTCAGTCAAGTCCTCAGTCTACTGGGACCATGCTCATGCACATGCACAGCACTGCAGCCCTGGCCTCTTGCTCTTGGGGAGCAAGGTGCGAGCAGCATGTCCACAGCCTAGGCACCCTCCAATGACAGCAGGAGGCCGCCCTTGCAGCGTGGAAGCACCCCACGCCAGGCTCTCTGTCCCTGAGGTGGTTCAGGTGCACGGGGTACACACTTCCTACCAGGCCTTCGCCACCATGCCTCCGTCGGAGCCGCCCACTCCAGGGCACGCCAGTGCCCTCTCACCCAACTTGTATGCTCATACACACTCATGCCCAGGAGGGTTTTCATGATATGACTTTGGGGAAATGTCACCTTTTTATGAACTAAGTCTTCCCACCAATGTAGCAGATCTTCCCACTACTCATCTTGCCATAAAACCCTCCATATAACCTTACCCCATCCGTTCCCTCACTGCTAAGATCGTTGCTGAATATTTTAGATATTTTGTGGCTACTGAGAATACAGTATTTTTCCAATTTCTAGCAAGTAGTTGCTAAAGTACGAACAATAAGGAGGGGACCACACAACGAAACCTTATTCATTCAAAATAAACTATGTACCAAATGTATATTCATCACCATGGTAATGCACTCATAATGTGTTGCTAGAAAAAAAGGTTACAAAGTAAGACTGATCGTGAAAGCACACCAAAAGAATTAGAAAAATGTCTGGCAAGATGTACATCAGAATGTAAATAGTTGCTGTCTCTGCAGAATGCTTATTGTTCTTTACATGCTTACCTTTTTTTCCTCAACGAACATATAATGCACTTCCAGTGAGGAAGATAACAATAAAGCTACTAAATTACAGCATGAGGATTACTATGACATCAAGTGGTTAAGAGCAGGGACTGGGGTTTCAAGCCCAGGGTCTCACCCACTGAGACCTTACCCCATGGCCACATCGGCCTCAGACCCCGGGACCTGGGAACTGACATAACACAGGACAGGAAGCACAGCCTGTGCCTACCACACAGCTGGGCACAAAAACAAGAAACAAGATAAATATCCTATTATTACACCCTAGCATTAAATACCTTTAAAAATTTAGAAATGTATAGTAGGCTGGGAGCAGTGGCTCACACCTGTAATCCCAACACTCTGGGAGACAGAAGCAAAAGGATTGCTTGAGACCAGGACTTCAAGACCAGTTGGGCAACATAGCACGACCTCTTCTCTACAAAAAAACGTTTAATTAGCTGGGCATGGTGACATGTACCTGCAGGCCTAGCTACTTTGGAGGCTAAGGTGAAAGGTTTGCTTGACCCCAGGAGTCCAGGCTACAGTGAGCCATGACTGCGCCTCTGCACTCCAGCCTGGGCCATAGAGAAGCCCCCAACTCAAAAAAAGAAAGAAAGAAAGATACAGTAGACCTTCCTCATTTTCACCAATTATATATTGACAATTGTAATTTTCATGCTTAAAGGTAATAATAACAGACTTAAATTCTTTCAAAAGCCATTTCACTAACAGATATTTTGTACTTCATAACAGTGAAAACAACCCAAAATATAAGCCGTCCCTTTAAGATATGGGTACTCAGGCCGGGCTCAGTGGCTCAGCCTGTAATCCCAGTACTTTGGGAGGCCGAGGTGAGTGAATTGCTTGAGTCCGTGGGTTGGAGACCAGCCCGGGCAACTTGACAAAACCTCATCTCTACAATAAATAAAAAATGAGCCGGGCGTGGTAGTGCACGCCTGTCGTTCCAGTCACTTGGAAGCCTGAGGTGGAAGGACTGCCGGAGTCTAGCAGGTTGGTGCTGGGGTGGTGGTGAGTGTGCCACTGCACTCCAGCCTGGGCGACGGAGTGAGACTCCAACTCAAAAAAAAAGGGTACTCAGAAAAGGTGCACCATGGCAACACCAGGAGACAACAGGTGACCTGCCTGAGCAGCTCCATGGGCAACTCCAAGCTACTGTGCGATTACGTTAAGCACAAAACAGAACAGACATGACAGCAGAAGTATGCATGTGACTGAACACAGAACTACAAGGTCAAGCACATTCACTGAAGGCTCTGATCCGCACCCCTGAGGAATGGATTCTAGAAAAGCAAATTGCAGCAGAAGCTTCGAAACTGGCCTGCAGCATGTGCTTCCACCTTTTATTTCCACATCCTATACTTCCCACAAAACTCCTCCTCAGACGCATGTGACCATGCTGCCCCCAGCAGAACCCTCACCTGTATATATGGATGTCCTTGCACCTCCCAATCCTGTCACACCACTCCTGAGCCTTGGCATCCATCACTGGGTTCAGGTCGTTGTCATAAAATACGACGGTGTCCGCCTCCACGAGGTTAATGCCCATGGCACGGCTATGAGTGGAGAGGATGGCACAAAAAATCCGCCTGTCTCTGTTGAAACTCCTCATCAGTTCCTAAGAAGAAACCACTTGAGTCAGCCTTCCCAAGAAATGCCGGAAAACCTCTGGCATGTCCCAAAATCTATGAATTAGAAATTATTCCATGACAGCACTGCTGAATCTGGGCTCCACTGGGCCCAAGGGTGCAGTAAAGTCATGGTTGGGCTCTGTCCTTTCATTCTACTCCTTGGGGCATCTGCACTCTCCTTCCCTCACTTGCACCAACATCTTGGCATGCTGTTTAAATAATGCCCATCTTAGCTACAAGCAGGGAAAGCCAGATCCCCTTACATTTACTGTCAGCTCAATGTGTAGGCCCCAAAAGAAAACAGAGTCTCACTGGGGAGGGATCTGTGCTTTCTTGTCTATCCTCAGGCAATGCCAGGGCACTTTACAGGGAAAAAAGCCCCTGGAGTAAGGCTGAGGAAGCAGGGAAGACAACACCGTGACCGTCACAAGGATTGTAGGCTGAGAGGACTTAATCTGAATACTTCTCTTCTATAATTATTCCGCTGTCAAAACAGAACCTAAGAGAGTTAACTAACGCTCTCCTTTCAAAAAATTCTATATATAATTTATTATGCTATTACCAAGAAAACTTATTTTTTTTTGAGTTGGAGTCTCACTCTGTTGCCCAGACTGGAGTGCAGTGGCATGCTACCGGCCACCTCGACCTGCTGGGCTCTGGCAATCCTTTCGCCTCAGCCTTCCAGGTAGCCAGAACTACAGGCACGCACTACCACGCTCAGCTAATTTTTGATTTATTGTAGAGACGAGGTCTCACCAAGTTGCCTGGGCTTGTCTCAAACCTGTGGGCTCAGGCAATCCACTCGCCTCAGCCTCCCAAAGTGCTGGGATTACAGGCTGAGCCACCAAGCCTGGCCAAAATGAAGTGAGACATGTGGTCCCGGGACAGCACCTTGTTTTCTGTACTGAGGAACCCTCTACCATGCCACTCCAACTGGTTCTGAAGCGCTGCTGACAAGGATGTCTTGGTCCACCATACGGAAGGCCAGGAAGCAGCATCTGTTTATAGTTCTGCAGAAGCACATAGCCATCAACATTTCTTTTACTCATTCTTCTGCTATTGAACACTGACTTTGTTCCAGACTGTGGATTATCACAACAGTTCTCTAAGGATCAGCCATCTATACCGACCCTCAAGTGATGTGTCACTGCAGAGTAAGCAGAGTCCTGAACACAGAACTACTAGGCCAAGAACATTCATTTTTAAGGGTTCCAATTGCACCGTGAGGACTGGATTCTAGAAAGTTGCACAAGTTTACGCTCCCACTGGCAGCCTATTAGTGTCTGACTCACTGTGGCTGACAGAACCAAGATACCCTTGGCAAACTGGGTAAGTCAAAACTGGGCATATTCTTTTGACTCACATTTCTTTGATTATAAACTAGTATGAATAGTGAGAGCGTTAGTTTCTGCTGCTGCCCTCTAAAGTGTACCAACACTGTCTTATAAAGGCTGAAGGTCACCAAGAGTTGTCCTAGACATCTAGCTGACTGTACACTTACCTAAGAGCATGACTTATAATAAAAAATACCAAAGAAAGGACCAGGACTTGTGAAAACTCAAAGACTCATTAAGTTCATCCCCATCATTTAGAAGGACCATGAGACCACTGAATTCACACAGCACTTAAGATGCTAGGTGACAACCGGTAACATCAGTGAGAACAAGGTGAACGATTCATGATGCACTTTGCGCTTCTCACCTGTCGCTGCTCACGGTTGGCGTTCTCATCGATTCTGACATAGGTGAGGTAATGGAAGTTCAAGAACATTTCCAGAATGTCCAACATGAGAACCATTTGGGATAAGATCAGCACCCGGCGTCCTTCAGACTTTAGCTTCTGAAGCAAGATGGCCAGAGCCTCTAACTTTCCTAGGAAACGAACGACATCAAGAGCACGGCATCACCAGAGCATGTGCTGCTCCATGGTAATAAGCCCTGCCACCAGCATCTGTCCCATACCTGAATCGAACTGTACCAGTCTCAGCTCGGGGAACTGCAGCAGGCGCAGGGCAGTCAACCGACACAGCTGCTGGAAGTAGGGGGCAGTGTGCTCTCGCAGGCCCTGCCTGAAGACCCTCATTCTGTGGCTGTACAGGGAGGGCGGCCTCGCAACCCACAAGGACGGGGGAGCTGCAACCACCGGAGGAATCACACAGGCCACCCTGTGGGGCACAAAATATACCCAGTCACTATGGGGTACCTGCAGCACCTCAGCCACGCAGGAGGGGCTCAAAGGACAAGCAGAGTCCTCTGAGGACCCCAGTCACAGAGAAGCAGGGGGCCCAGCTCCAGTCACCATGGGGACGTGGCTGTTGGCACAAACCATCCTTTATAGCAGCCATGGGTTGGGGAAACCCCCTGGGGGCAGATCCTAACCAGTTCTAGCCAGCAAGAGCCACCCACCCCCCCAACTAATTCTGACAGTCTAGGTCTAAACAATCAGAGTGGCACATTCCCCAGGCCACAAGAATGGTTCACAGATGGGCCATTCCACTCAAAGGTCGTGTCTTCAGCTGGGAATTTTGTGACAGAGGTACACTACCCCTGGCCATGAACCCTAGAACTGCTGTGGCCACTGTGCCACCAGAGCAGGAGCTAGACTCAGGATAAAGGAACCCTACAGGTAGCAGGCAGTGACACAGAGAGCCCTCATAGCCAACCTGATGCCCAGCCCCCAGCCTCTGGAGGTCACTTGCACCAGAAGGGTTCTTCCTGGGACACCAGCTATGACTAGCTCCCAACTGTATTCAAAGGAAAAGGGTGGAGCACACATAAGGACAAATTCGCATTTGAACGAAAGATAAGTCCAGGGGCATAGGAAGCCACAGCTTCACCACATGCGGAACAGGGCAGCCACAGAAGCTGGCTCAACCCGGGGAGGCACGCCCCATTTTCTTTTTCTCCATTAATTCTGTTTCTGACCTGAAAGACCTGAAAGAGGCAGATCCTGAAAGCTGAGCCAAGGCACAGGACACAGCCAGGGCAAAGAAGCAAGAGCAAGAACTCTGAGGCTGAGCCTGGAGACCAGGTCCAAGTAAAGAAGGGAAGCTGCAAATAGGCTTTGCCTCACAAGAGGTAAGGGTGTAGCCAAAGCAGGGCTGGCCACAGCTTAGACACCCATCAGCACCTGGATTTTCTCTATCAAAGATTATGCTGGGCTCAACTCTGGCAGGCATTTCTTATTGTGCAACATTCAATCACTCATGATTGTTGTGATAAAATGTTGCTTTGAAAGAGCAGGATGGAGAAAACAGCCAGAACACAAAGCTCTGGCACCCACACACAGCATGGGTCCCGCACTGTGGCTCTGTCCCCAGGGCTTTATTCAGAGCCGCATCTGGCAGACAGACCCCAACAACAAGACCATCTGACCCCAAAGCTGAAGACCACAAAAGGAGACTTCAAACCAGACTTCTAGCGATAGCAGTGGGGAAGCCTCCGGGAATAAGATGAACAACCTTAAAATGATGATGAAAACCATTGGGTCAACACAGCAAGGGAGCACAGAAGGCTAGCATGCAGACCCACACGCGGACTAGCACACCTGTCAACGATGTCCTGGAGTGACTCCTGACACTGGCTCAGCATCCACATCAGCTCATTCTGATTCCTCAAGGGTGACAAGCAATGGCTCGCTGACCCAGCCTCCTTCCCGAGTCTGCCATCCAAAGACCCCCGCCACGGCAGCCTTCCTCTGCCAGTCAGCGAACACATCCCCAAGAGATCTCTGCCGTAGACTGGAGCTCGGGAACAGCGCCGCTCGTTGACAAAATAGATCTGATCCAGCCGCTCTTTCAAGAGTCTGGCCTTTTCCTCCTTTATCAACAGCAGGGATGAGAAAGGTTACTTGAGAAACAATGTGCAGTTCCCATCTTCACCAGGTTTTCTGGGCTCTCTAACTGTGGAGCATGCGTCAACATCCAGTCCCATGCTACAGGATGAGGCAGAGGAGAAAAGCATTCCCACCCTGCCTATGTGAGAAGTGCTTCTCAGGATACAGGGAGCATCCCTACTGCCTAGGAAGACTTGTAGAAGAAGGCAAAAAACATAAATGAAGATTTTTGCAATCATAAAGCCCAAATTCCATTTCATTTATTAGGAAAAGCATGTGTTTCTGAAGTCACATAACTTGATAAGGATGCACAGGTGCCTCTAAGTACCATAATCAATCACAATGAGCACCTTCTGGAAAATAACGCATCTAATTGTGACAGAGTCTTCAAGTTCAGATGCTTACCTGGGTTGGTCCCCCAAGGGGAGAGGCTGGTTTAGAGGCAGCTCCAGGTTCTCCCACTGCCAAGGCACTGACCGCCACACGCCCAGGAACACCAACTACAAATGTGGAAGAGAAGGGTGAACAGGAGCTGCAAAGTCACGAGGGTGTCTACTACCGGCATGCTCTCAGGGCCTCAGCCTCTACCGGCCCACTCTCTGGAAAGTCATCTGCTGTAGCAGCTCCTCCAGGACCTCACCTCTACCAGCACATGCCTGGAATGTCTCCAATTCACAACTGAATTGCTTGGAATGGCCAAGGAAGCAGCCAGTCCTCTGGCCATGACCTAAGCTGAGTGACACCATGGCACCGTCTCCTCTGGTGAGTGCTCCAGCACACCCAGAAGCACCTGTACACCTCTTAGACCTGTGGCCTCGTCATGGCATTGCAGTCAGCATAGCAGCTGCATGGCTCCATCGAGATGTTATCATAACCCGCCTGCTCATAACCTGATGCAGAGCTTTCCCACCGCCCACTTATAATCATGGCTTATCATAAAAAGTGTCTGTTCCTGCAACCGCTCCTAACACTGTTCCCCATCAGTCAGGGCCAGTCAGGGAAGACAGAAGCCATGCCACCTAGTGAGACAGATTTTTTTACAGGAAACCAAAGAGGTATCTGAGAACTGACGGGGCCCCAAAGGAAGGGTCACCTTGGGGGAACTTGTAGAAAAGGCTGGAATTATTAGAACCCAGCAATGGGGGAAGGCAGGCAGCTGGGCTCAGCACCCCCAGGGCCCAAGTCAGTGGCAGGCACTGGAGCCTCTGAGCACGGAGGAGGGGCTCTATGGAAGGCAGCTGGCTCTGGGGCTGCCACACTGGAGTGCAGGACTGCCACTGGGGGCCACTGATGGAACTGTCCCCCAACTTCTGCCTCACAGCCACTGGGCACACCTGGCAGAGCCCGGCTGGGTTGGCAGAGGCCCGGCAGCATCCCTGCCGAGGGTACGGGGGTGGACGAAGCTGAACAAAAATTGCTCAGTCACCAGGACGAGGGCTCCAGGCCCCGAGGGGAGGTGCACTGCACATGCCAGGGTCCCTGCCGCCTCCACAGGCCTTTGCATTCCCACAGACCCACCACACCAGGCCATGGCACGTTCAGGGAGAATGGGGCCAAGGCTGGCTGAGGGTGCAATCTCACAAGTGAGGCAGGGGAGACTGAGCATGCTCACCAAGCTGTGTGTGACATAGTGACAAGCAAAACTTCTTGTGATTCAAAGTACCTTGTTAGGACAAAATCAAAACAAAAATTCATGGACAGTAGAGGCTGGTTATATCCAACCAATACCTTTGAAAGCACAAGAAAAAGCAAACACATCAGGCTGACACCATGACACATGGAAATCAGAGAAGGCCATGAACTAGACTTTGGTGTTCTGAGGGATCCGGTCAAGGACACACAAATGCCTTCCAATTACCTTAGAAGGAAAAGAAAGAAAGAAGCTTCCAAGCCAAGTCTCCCTCCGTTCAGAGCACCCTACCTTGTGGGGTCAAAGGTGCAGGGCTGGGGCTGCCAGCTGAGGGCTTGCTTCCCAAGGTGCCATGCACAGCACCTGCCTGAGACACGGTCTGCATCACCACGGGGCCGGGGGCTCGCAGGTAAGGTTGCCCAGGGGCGGACACGATCTGGAGAACACTGCCTGCAATCACAGGTCCACCAGGTATGTCAGTGACAGGCACGTAGCACTACAGTCACACACTAGTCACCTCCCAATAGTACAGAAATACACCAGTCAATAAACTGAAAACCCAGCATCAAGTCTATGCAAGCAAAGCAATGCAACGTTCAGTTACTTTGAGAAAAATGAAAACACATCATCCACAATGAATGAGCTGTTGAAGGAACAGAATCTGCTGTGCTCAATGTCAAGACAAGGCTCATCCAGCCCTCAGCCCCTCTCAGAGGGCATGGCGATGTGCATCTGCTAAGGACCCATTGCGCTGTCCAGGCTCCTCGCCCATCACGGGAGATGACTCTGCAATCAGTTAAGCAGGATGAAGAAAGACTCAGAAAAACTACTTTTAGCCCAGGTGCCTGTGGCTTCACTGTCACTTTTAAGGCGCTTGTCACTGTTGATCTCACGTGTGACTACATTTTCCAACTTCTTTTACTCTGGAGGAAAGCTTCCCAAGTCATGCTCTATGAAAGCCAGAGGTTGACAGAGATGTCAACACATGACCCTGCCACCAGGGGCCAGAAAACTGGAGAAATACAGAATTAAACCAAATTAAATGGCTTTGCGCTCTGCTAAGACGTGTGGCCTCTCCCAGGAGTGCCAGGGAGCACTTTCAGAGCCCTGGTGACAGTGGACCTTCCACCCTGACAAGGGGCCTGGGCAGTAACTCACAGAGAAACTTAGTGGGGAAGGAGCTGACTGAGGTTGCTGTGGACACTGCTTTTGAATCCTAACCTAAAGTCTGAGAGGCAAATGACAATCTATCACTAAGACAAGGGGTCACTCAAATTCCATTCCCTCTTTTTCTTTAAGAAGTCATTACTAGATGAGCATACTGCTCTTAGCTAAAGGCCTGGGAGGTTTGGGTGTGAGAGCTAAAATTAAGATATCTGTATGCAAAAGAAAATGCTAAACCTGTGACATTTTAGAACAATTTGTGTCACTTAAAGGAGAAAGCAGCAAATAGCTCTATGTTGATTTACAAATAAAAAACTCTTTCCAAAGGGGAAATACTGTTAATAGAAAGAACTGCTGTTTACTTAGCACAGATCAGGCGGCAGGTACCAGTTGACTTAGGAGTGCAACCTCGCTGGTCTTCTAAGACCCCTGTGAGGTGAGGCCCACCCACTCACTCACAGATGGAGAGCCTGAAGCTTAAGGAGGCCAAGTGCACAGGACAGGGCCACAGGCAAGCACTAACGGCAGGGTGCCTGCTGTGTCAGTGCCAGGGGCAGTGTGCTCTCATCCTTACCCTGCAGTTGCAGCGGCTGGCCTGCTGTGAGCTGCCGGAGCTGGCTGTGTGACAGCGTGAACTTGCTGCCCTGGAATTGTAGTGTCACTGGCGTCTCTGGCTGCGCCACACGGCTCTGTGGCCCTGCGATGGATGCCAGCTGTGCTATTTTGACGACCTCTCCACCTGTTGAGATGCAGAGGGGGAAGTGAATCAACACCTTTGGTGAAAGCGTGGGCTGCTTGACTTATAACCTTTTGTTGTATGTAGCAACTAGAGTCAACTAAAGTGTCACAGAAACATCAGCAGGTATTGCTTCTGTCACTTGAGGAAAATGATTAACAGAAAAGAGAACTCAAAATACCAGATTTTAATGGTTAATTTTATTTAACCATAAAATACCGTAGGTATTTTAGACAGCAAATGTCAATATTATTAACCAAACAACTAAGGAACATTTTACTTTTCTTTCCAAATAAAAAAAAGCAGCAAACATCAAAAATGGAAGAAATCTATTTGTAATACACTTGGAAACTTGCAATATCAACCTCTTAACTTTAGAGAACTTTCAAAATTTGAAAAGGACATGCCCAATTTAGCTCACAGAGGTAAATAGGATTATATCACTACACATAAAGAAGAATGAAGCTGGGCTCGGTGGCTTAGCCTGTAATCCCACGTCTTGGAAGGCTGAGGTGAGTGGATTGCCTGAGCCTGCAGGTTCGAGACCCGCCTGGGCAACTTGCTGAGACCTCATCTCTACAATAAATCAAAAAATTAGCCGGGTGTGGTAGCGCGCGCCTGTAGTTCCAGCTACTTGGAAGGCTGAGGCGGAAGGATCACTGGAGCCCAGCAGGCCGAGGCTGCGGTGGCCGGGAGCGGCCACTGCACTCCAGTCTGGGAGACAGAGTGATATAATCCTATTTACCTCTGTGA
>CAUYQG010225549.1:0-25921 GCA_963574415.1 Tarsius wallacei | reverse complement strand
CTCTTGTATAAATACCTCTTGGATAAAGGGTGACCCGCCTGGGCAAGCGAGACCTCATCTCTACAATAAACCAAAAAATTAGCCGGGCGTGGTAGCGCGTGCCTGTAGTTCCAGCTACTTGGAAGGCTGAGGCGGAAGGATCGCCGGAGCCCAGCAGGTCGAGGCTGCGGTGGCCGGGAGTGGCCACTGCACTCCAGTCTGGGTGACAGAGTGAGACTCCAGCTCAAAAAATAAAAATAAAAAAAATAAAAAAATTAAAAAAAATAAAAATTGAGTTAATTTATTGTTGACTTTAAAAATTCTTTTTATATCCATTTTCTGGCTGATTAAATGCATTTACAATAAAGGCAGCTTAATGTCTTACTATTCTATTGGATATTTGATGTCTAAAGAAAGATCAAAATTTTATAAGAAAAGCTACAGACCATTTATTTTGCAACTTTAGACATCCAGAGCAAAATATTTAGAGATGATATTCTTTGCTGGACTCATGAAATCACACTGGGTAATAGCCTATTCTGTCTAGCACATAGCCTTACTTGTCATCTTTCCACCAAGTGGTTTCTCATTCAGATGCAGTTGACAGTTCTCCTATCATTACTCTTTGCTTTACTTAGTTATTGTGTCAATGCCAACCTTGGCAGTCAGGACTGAGGAAGCTTTAATTGAAGCTTCAGTGTGTATTGGATTGAGATGTCTATGGCAAGTCACTCTGACTGACCACAGACTCATTATGTTACAATGTTCCTGTTTCCCAGACTTCATTTTTAATCTTATGATATGTTCTACATAAATCTGTCAGAATTATTCTTTAAATACAAACACGCTCATATATTTCTTCATATTAAAAACCCACCCACAAGTATATGAACTGTGCATGTAGTCCCAGCTGCTTGGGAGGTCAAGACAAGAGGATGACTTGAGATCAAGAGTTAAAGACCAGCCTGGGCAATATAGTGAGACTCTGTCTAAAGAAAAACTCACAAAATCCAAACAAACTCCGTAAAACTCACCGATGATTTTCCTATGAGTAGAAGCTAATGCACTCTTATGACATATTAACCCTACATCATTTACACCATGGCTGTTCAACTTCCTTCTCACCCACTATGACCAAATTCCTGATCTCTCCTCTCCTATTATTCTCTTCCTGTCTTTTCTGCTCCAATCACCCTGGGTTCCTAACCGTTCTTCAAACATGGCAAACATATAGTCATCTTGTGAGACTTGTCTTTGTCATTTTCCCTGCTAGGAACTTTTTCTCTTCCTTACCTGTATAATTTACTTCCTCGTTTCCTTTAGGTCTACGCTTAAGGAGTCCTTCCTGACTGCTCTGTAGAAAAAGAGGTTCCCAGTCCTACTATCACACACAGTCATACCCCATCTCTCTTATCCTCCTTTGTTTTTTTCATAGCACTAATTTATGACCGTGTGACACCTTTATATGATTTTGTTTATTGTTTCCTCATCCCTCCATTTCTACACATTAGAGAATAGAAGCTTCACAGGACATGTTTTCATGTATGTACCACTAGTCTCAGGAGAATACTGGGCACATAGTAGGTATTGAATATTTTTGAGTGAGTCCTCTCCTTTACACCATTTTCCTTGCCAATACTTCAGCGGAGTACCTTTGCTTTAAGTTATAGCTTCCTTGAATGGGCCTTTGACATCATTTTCAAATTTTGCCAATTTTTTCTTAGGTGGACAGACTCTGTTAAACTTTTAGCCAAGCTAAAGTCTTGATCAGAATGAACTGACTAGCCAGGACCAAAAGGCCATTGCTTGCTTTACTTTATAACTCACTGCTTAGGAGGTGATTCACCACTAGATAATAAACAAATAGAAAGGAGAGTCATTCATAAACAATATTGTTTTCTGATTTTATATGTATTTAAACATGTATGTATATTTTTTGGTCATCAAAGACAATGACAATGTCTTAAAACTGTAAGAAAATAAAGGTATATACCTAGAAAGAAAAAATAAAACTAACATTAGGTACCTTAAAAACAAAAATAGGAGTCTGTGAACTAAGTATTCAAATGCTGTTTAAAAATAACTGTTAACTTAGAATTGTACTTCCAGTTAACCTTCATTATTGTGCAAGTGTGGAAAAAAAGACATTTTGAAACATAGACTAAAACTTGTCACTGACAGACCAAGTAAAGGAACTAAAAAGAAAGGTACTTCGTAATAAGGGAGTAAAATATATGACACAATAATTCTCTCACCCCTAAAAAAAATCAGTTAATAATTTGATAGTTCTTAACAACCATGTCCTGCTTTCTATTTAGCAAACATGGCAATTTTGTTTACACATTATCTTTTTTTAACTTTTCCTATATTTTTTATTGTTCAAAATAAAGCTAATCTCTCTTGAATTGCTCATTTATCTGAAGCACTTTCTGATTATTGTGTCTGCTGATTTTTCTCTCATTGTAGAGCCAGCAAAGAACATGAGAAAGAACAGAGATGTAAAAGAAAAACTTGGATTGCATGATGCTACTAAAGCTCAAAGAAAAATGCATTTTTATTTTTTTTCAAAAAAGCTAAACAGAAAGACAAGCAAGGTGAGGATAGAAATACATACCATAGATTTGGCAGCGTGGAATTTGTTGGTGACCTGGACAAGTGAAGATTTAGTGGAACAAAAGTTGCCATAAAATAGATGAAAGTGTGGAGTGAGTCAACATGGTGGCTTAAATACATGCATTTGGCTCTGTTTCCTTTTCAGATCATGTTAAATCAAGAGTAAGTGTACTTAAAAATCAAACTACAAGGACAGGGAGAATGAAGCAGCAGTCAAGAGATGACAAAGCATGGTTGAAGATATATGTTGGCTGAGTGAATAGTGAGCCTGGATAAAACAGAAGCATCAGTGTCTTTAGAGGGAGTGACCAGAGAATGATGGTTATTCACCTCAAAAGAACTGGCAACCTCAAAAACTGGGTATGTCATGGACCGCAAATAAACAAGATGAAAGAGAAGACAGAAAAAGGGTGAATTAGTTGAACATAAGCATACTGGGAAGTTAGGTTCCAATATCCCTTTCAACAACATGATCTAAGAGACTGTAGATTAGGTTTAGTACTAAATGATTTCAAACACCCAGAGCAGAGCAAAATTATTTTACAGCAGAGTCTAGAAGTAAAAAGAGGTGGCCAGTACAATATCATCATTTTGCTTCAGTCAAGGTCCTCACCTGCTAAATCACAACCATAACAAAATCTTTTGCCATATATTTTCTAATAAGTTGAAGTTCAAGAGACTGAGTGTGTGTGTTTGCATCTTTTAAGGTCACAATTATAGGTTTACATTTTGGAAATTATCTTATGATTATTGGTTTTTTAGTAACTTTAAAGGCTAACTGGATCATAGAGTAAAGTGGGAAGAATGTTATGTTCTGGATTCAAGCAGATCGGGGTTCAAATTCTTTGATATTAAATCTCCTTAGAATTTATTTTCTTCACCTTTAAACAAGGAATAGAAATATCAAACACATAGAGATATTTGAAGATAGTGATGATTCATTGACAGTCCCTGCTGCATATTTGACACCAAATGATTGTCAACTTCCCCTCTGCTGTTTGAACTTACCTAGGTACCTAACTAAAGCAAAAACCGAGGCTATAGGAGAATCATACCGAGTAACATTTGACGGGTTAAAATAAAACATTTAAGACAATAACAATAATATTTTAATATTTGGTCTCAAATGTTTAATAAAAGTAATCAGTTGGTTTTCTTTTCCATGAAATAAGCACTGCAATTTTAAATGGAAACAATTAATGTCTTTATTAAGTTTTCTTAACTTGATATTTATAGGTGTGATAAGTTATGAAAATATTAAGGTAAATATATCTAGTTTACATACACATCTCATTCATTCTCTGTTGTTATTTAATTCAAGAAAACTGAATCTCATTACAAATGTTAGAGTCATCAACTGCCCTAGGAACAATGTAGTAGATATTTTTACTGCCAAGAGCTTCTTTTTAAAAAGCAACCTGTAAGTTGTTTGGCCCATTTGCACTGCTTTTTTTTTTTTTCTATAAAAAGGACACTTTTGCTTCTCCCTGGCATTCATAATGAGTCAGACCATAATGGAAATAGTTACACTCTGGTAATGGTGAAATGGAAACTGCATCTATTTCATGTCAGACCACAGTCCAGGGTTAAAGGATGTTTGCATACCCGATGAATGATCTTTCTCTACAACCAAATGTGTGTCTTAATTCCGAATATAAACCTTAGGCAATTATTAATCTTCAGTAGCAGAAAAACCTAAACCAAATCTTTTTATATTACCTCATTATTCCTGTTCATAAGTGAAAATTTAATTTCTGCTATGGTGCTTAGTGCAGTCAACTGTTATATTATTAATTATAGAACTGCTGCTAATGCCCAGGAATGATATTTTAATAAGGTTTAATCTCTTTTCCGCATTGTAGTGTCTTTCATAATTATGTCTCTGTTTTTCTTCTTGCTTTTATTTGCAAACAAACTCAGTAGTGCAAACTGTAATTCCAAGCTGGCTGGTATTTCTGAGACAAGCAAACCACTCATAATCCAGGCTGTGTGGAGTTGTTCAGAAAAAAAGGGAGCCAAGAAAGACAACTTCATTTTAAATGCTAGCTGCAATCTTGACCCACATTTCAGTCCTGCATTAAGATTTAATCTCTTTACAATTGCCAAGGGGTCTTTTATGCATTTGCCAATCGTTCTTGAAGATTTTTCAGCAGGAAATTGTTTTGTGTGTATCATAAAAAGCATAATTTTTATTTTCAGTCACACTTTAAGGCAGTAGGGAATTCTCTAGAAAGAAGGTGTATAGAATTGTGATCATGTATATATAGCAGAAAGAGGGTAGGAAGTGAGATACAGTCATGTGCACACAATGATGTTTTGAACAATGACAGAATGCACATACACAGTGGTCCCATTATAATGGTGCTGAAAAATTCTTATCGTCTAGTGATATAACATTAGAAGCATATACATTAGGGTTGTAACCACTATAATGTTGTAACACATGCATTACTCATATGTTTGTAGTGATGCTGGTATAAACAAAACTACTCTGTTGCCAGTTGTAGAAGTTTAGCACATACAATTATAATGATGTACAGATATAATATTGATAATAATAAATGATGACATTATTGGTTTATGTATTTACTGCACTTTAATTTTTGCGATTTTAGAGTCTACTCCTATCACTTATTATTTTAAAATATTCACTGTAAAACAGCCTCAGGCAGGTCCTCCTGGAGGTATTCCAGAAGAAGGCATTATTATCGTCACAGGAGATGACAGTTTCATGCCAGTTCTTGCCTCTGAAGACCTTCCAGCGGGACAAGAAGTGGAGGTGGAAGACAGTGCTGGGCACTACCAGTGGAGGGAGAAAGTGGATGATCCTGACCCTGTGTAAGCTGTGTAAGATAATGCCTGTTTGTTTCTTAGTTTTCAACTGAAAAGTTTAGAGTCAAAAAAATAAAAATCTTTTTAATATAGAAAAAAAACTTATAGAATAAGGACATAAAAGAAAACATTTTTGTACAGCTGTACAATGTGTTTGTGCTTTTTTCTTTTCTAAAAATTGTATTTTACTATAGAGATGTGGGGTACAAGTAAGGATTAACTACACAAGAAGGCTGCATGCAGGTGATGCTTGGGCCTCCAAAAGGCCTTCACTCCCTCTGGTTGGGAACAGGTACCCTTTGTATTTTTACATGTCCCTCTCACTTTCTCCCTCCACTGGTAGTGCCCAGCGACTGTCAATCCCTCCCTTGTGCTAATGTGACGAGTGTTCAAGGTCCACTTATGAGTGAGAACATGTGGTATTCAGTTCTTTGTTCCTGTGATAGATCACTAAGTATCATGGCCTCCAGCTCCATCCAATTTGCTGTGAAGATCATGATTTTGTTCTTCTTTATGGCTGTGTAATACTCCATCGTGTATAGTTCCCATATTTTCATTATCCAGCCTAATTTCATTGGACAGTAGAGTTGGTTCCATGGTTTTGGTATTGTGATAATCCTTCAGTAAACGTGTGTATGCAGGTGTCTTTTTTGTAAAACGATGAATGTTCCTTCAGGTATGTTCCCAGGAGAGGGATTGCTGGATTGTATGAAAGGTCAATTTTTAGTTCTTTTGGGAATCACCACATGTTTTCCATGGAGATTGAACTAGCTTGCACTCCACCAACAGTGTAGTAGAAGCATTCCCTTTTCTCCACACCTGTGCCAGCACCTGTTGTTTTCTGATTTATTAATGATGGCCATCCTTACTGGAGTTAGGTGGTAACTCATTGCAGTTTTGATTTGCATTTCTTTCTTTTTTTTTTGAGTCGGAGTCTCACTCCGTCGCCCAGACTGGAGTGCAGTGGCCGCTCCCGGCCACTGCAGCCTCGATCTGCTGGGCTCTGGTGATCCTTCCACTCAGCCTTCCAAGTAGCTGGAACTACAGGCACGCGCTACCACACCCGACTAGTTTTTTTTTGATTTATTGTAGAGATGAGGTCTCGCCAAGTTGCCCAGGTGGGTCTCCAACCCGCGGGCTCAGGCAATCCACTCACCTCAGCCTCCCAAGGCGTGGGATTACAGGCTGAGCCACCGAGCCCGGCTGCATTTCTTTGATGATTAGTAAGGCTGAGCACCTTTTCATGTATCTGTTGGTTACTTGCATATCTTCTTTTGAAAGTGTCTGCTCATGACCTTTGCCCACTTTTTCTTTTTTCTTTTTTTTTTGTGAGTTGGAGTTTCACTCTGTCACCCAACCTGGAGTGCAGTGGAACACTCACAGCCACCCCAGCATCAACATCCTGGGCTCCAGCAATCCTTCACCTCAGCCTTCCAAGTAGATGAAACTACAGGTGTGCACTACCACGATTGGCTATTTCTTTTATTTTATTGCAGAGATGAGGTCTTGCCAAGGTACGTGGATTGATCTCAAACCCTTGGGCTCAGGCAATCCACTAGCCTTGGCCCAAAGTGCTGGAATTACAGGCTGAGCCACCAAGTCAGGCCCTTTGCCAACTTTTTAATAGGGTTTTTTTTGTTGTTGTTGTTTTTTTTGTTGTTGTTTTGTTTTATCTCATTTGAGTTCCTTGTAGATCCTGGATGTTAGATACACAATTTGCAATTTTTTTCCCATTCTGTGGGTTGTTTCCACACTGTTTTGATGGTTTATTTTATTGTGCAAAAGCTTTTCAGTTTGATGAGATCCTATTTGTTTCTTGGCTTTTATCGCATTCACTTTTGGGGATTTGGTCAAGAATTTTTTGCCTACTCCAATGTGCATAAGAGTGTTTTCTACATTTTCTTCTAGGAGCCTTATAGTTTGAGGTTTTATGTTTAGGTCTTTGATCCAGTTTGATGTTATTTTTAATATGGTGATAGGTAGGAGTCCAGTATCATTATTCTGCATGTGGTTAGTCAGTTTTCCCGCACCATTTGCTAAATATGGTCTCCTTTCCCTGGTGCTTGTTATTGATGGCTTTGTCAAAGGTAAATTGGTTGAGAGACCAAGTTTTTGCTTCCAGAATCTGTGTCCTGTTACATTGGTCTATATTCCTATTCTTGTACCAATATCAGGCTGTTTTGGTTAGTGTTGCTTTGTTTTAAAGCTTAAAAACTGGAAGTTTGATACCTCCTGCTTTGTTCCTTTTGCTGAGGATTGTTTTGGCTATTGTGCTTCTTTTTTCTTTCCATATGAATTTCTGCATTGTCATTTCCAGGTCTGAGAAAAATGATGTTGGCAATTAGATGGGTATTACACTGAATCTGTAGATTGCCTTGAATAGAATAGACATCTTGACAGTATTGATTCTTCTAATCCATGAGCATGTTTTTCCATTTGTTTGTGTCATCCTCAATTTCTTTGAGCAGCGTTTCACAGTCTCATTGTAAAGATATTTTACTTCTCTGGTTAGTTGGATGCCAGGGTATTTCTTTTTTGTGTGTGGCTATTGTGAATGGGATTGTGCTTTTTATTTGGTTCTCTGTCTGCTTGTTGCTGTTGTATAGAAAGGCAACTGTCTTTGGAACATTGATTTTGTGCCCCGAGACTTTACTAAAGTTAATTATCAGTGCAAGGAGGCTTTTGACAGACTCCCTATGGTTTTCAAGATATATAGGGGGCGCCAAATAAAGTCTACACAGTTTAAGTATGACATTTGCTCAAAAGATGACATTAATCAAATGAATGCTAGTATCACCATGCGACAGGCAGGACAGTAAAAAAAAAATGATGGAAGCACAATTGAGTGACTGTCATACAACATATAGCTAATGTTATTTAATTCAACTTAGAAAAGTAATACATAGATAGCATCTCTTAAAATGTGTATACTTTTTTGCCACTTCTTGAAGCATATCATCTACAAAGAGACATAGCTCAACTTCTTTTTCTCCTATTTATATATCCCTGATTTTCTTCTTTTGCCTGGACTTCCAAAACTCTGTTGAACAGGAGGGGTGAGAGTGGGCATCCTTGTCTTGTTCTTGTTCTTAGGAGGAATGCTTCCAATTTTTGCCCATTGAGCAAAATGTTGACTGTGGGTTTACCATAGATGTCTCTTACTGTTTTGAGAAATGTTTCTTCTATGCCTAGGTGCTCAAGGGATTTTAATTGAGAAGAGATGCTAGATTTTGTTGAATGCTTTTTTTTGCATCTAATGATATAATCATGTGGTTCTTTGTTTTTGCATTTGTAATGTGCTGAATTATGTTTATAGTCTTGAGAATGTTGAATCAGTCTTGCATCCCTAGACAGAAACCCACCTGGTCATGGTAGATGTGATGTTGGATTTGATTTGCTAGAATCTTGTTGAGAATTTGCCCATCTATGTTCATCAAGTATATTGGTTTGTAGTTCTTTTTCTTATTGGGTCTTTGCTAAGTTTCATTATTAGTATAATGTTGGCTTCACAAAATGAGTTGGGGAGAATTCCATCTTTCTTGATTGATTGGAATACTTTCAATAAGATTGGTATTAGCTCCTCCTTGTATGTCTTGTAGAATTCAGTTGGGAAGCCTTCAGGTATGGGACTATTTTTGGTGGGAAGATTTGTTATGACTGAGTCAATTTTCTGAATTGTTTATTGGTCTGTTTAGAGTTTCAATTTCTTCTTGTTTCAACTTTGGGTGGTTGTGTGATGTCAGAAAGTGCTCCATTTTCTTTAGATTTTCTAGTTTATTTACATGCATGTTTTTATAGTAATATTTGATAATCTTTTGAATTTTTTCAGGGTAAGTTGTGACTTTGCCTTTTGTGCTACTATGATTATCTGGGCTTTCTCTCTCTCTCTCTCTCTCTCTCTTTCTTTTTTAGTCAGTCTGGCTAGGGGACTGTTAATCTTATTTATCCTTTCAGAGTACCAGGTTTTGTTGTTACTGATCCTGTCTATAATATTGTTGTCTTCAGTGTCCTGCAACTGTAATTTTATCTTGGCAAATTGGATTATTTTGGTGAAATCAGGATTTAGGTGATCTTGCCTTTCCAGCTCCTTTAGGTGTGTGGTTTGGCTGTCCACTTGTGATCTTCCTGTTTTCCTGATGTGTGCTGGCAATGCTGTGAATTTTCCTCTTAACACTGATTTCATTGCATCACAGAGATTCAGATAAGATGTGTCTTTGTTTTCATTTTCCAGGAATCTTTTTATTTCTGTCTTGTTTTTTGTTGATTCAGAAGTTGTTCAGCAGCATGTTATTTAGTGTTCATGTCTTTGTGCATTTGGGGGAGGTCTTTTTGGTGGTGACATTTATTTTTATTCCACTGTGATCTGAGAAGATGCATGGTTTTATTTTGATCATTTGAAATTTGCTCATGCTTAATTTATGCCCGAAAATGTTATAAATCTTGGTGTATATTCCATGTGCTGATGAGTAGAGAGTATACTTTGTAGTTTTTGGGTGAAGTGTTCTGTAGATTTCTATTAAGTCCATTTGATGGAGCATCAAGTTAGGGTTCCAGATCGCCTTGTTGGTTTTTTTGACTCAATGATTTATGAAAAGCAATTGGGGGTATTTAGGTCTCCAACTATGATTGTGAGAGTCAATGTCCTATTTTAGTTTGCTTAGCAGTTGTCTTACAAAACCTGGCATTCCTGTGTTGGGCACATATATATTTAGGATGAGTATTTCTTAGTGAAGAATTGAGACTTTTATCAGCATATCATGTCCTTCTATGTCTTTTCTAACTTTTGAAGAGTTGAAGACTATTTCACCAGATATCAGAATAGCGACTCCTGCTTTCTTCTGTTTTCCATTGATCTGAAAGGTTGTTTTCCAGCCTCCAACCTTGAGTCTGTGGGTATCTTTTGTGATGAGATGAGTTTCCTGGAGGCAGCAGATTGTTGAATCTTTTTTTTAATATAGGGTTTGCTACTCTATGTCTCTTCAGCATTTAGTGCATTCACATTCAAGTTGATTATTGATATATGAGAGTTTATTCCTGTCATAGAGCTTTTAGGGGGTTGCCTTGTTTCCTTTCAACGTTTGCATTTTTATTTATGTATGTGTTCATTTTTTTGTGGGTTCTATGTATGTTCTGTTAACTCAGTGTTTGCTTGTACTTTTGAAATAGGTATGGACATTTTATTTTATTTTTTTCTGTGTTCATCACCTTCTTGAGCATCTCTTGAAGGGCTGGTCTGGAGGCAGCATAATTTCTTAAGAATTGAATATCTGGAAAGGATTTTAATTCTCCATCACTGATAAAGATAGTTTGGTTAGATATAATTCCAGCATTTTGGGAGGCTGAAGTGAGAGGATTGCTTGAGTCCTGGGGTTTGAGACCAGCCTGGGCAACTTGGTGAGACCTTGTCTCTACAATAAAGAAAAAAAAAAGCAGGGCATGGTAGCTTGCACATGTAATTTCAGCTACTTGGAAGACTGGGGAGGAAGGATCGCCTAAGCTCAGCGGATTGAGGCTGTAGTGGTCATGAGTGTGCCACTGCATTCTAGCCTGAATGACAGAGTGAGACTCCAACTCAAAAAAAAAAATGCAAACACAAAAACAAAAACAAAAAACTGGACTACAATCCCTTGAAGCTTGTAGTGTTTCTGCAGATAAATCTAGAGTAATCCTGATGGGTTTTCCCCAGCAGGTAGTCTGCCTTTTCTCTCTTGCTACCTTTAGGATTGTTTGTTTCATGTTTACTTTTTGAAGGTGGATTACTATGTGTCTTGGTCATGGTCATCTCATGTAATATCTTGCAGGGGTTCTCTGAATCTCTCGTACTTGGATGGTCATATCTCTGGCAAGATGGGGGAAGTTCTCTTGAATTGCCTCAAGGAGTATTTATCACATGGTCTTCTTTTTCCTGTCCACTTCAGGGATACCAATCTGGCATAGGCTTGATTTTTTTGACAAAAAGTAACACAACTCTCGGAGGTTTTGTTTCTTTTTTTTGAGTTTTTTTTTTCTTACGATTGTTACCAACTGTGTTAATTGCATGTTTTGATTTTCAAGGTCTGAGTTCTTTTTATTGAGCCTGTTCTCAATATTTGTTACTTTGTTATTGATTTCAAGGATGGAGTTCTTTATTTCCATTATTTCAGAATAGGCTTTTTTGAAGTTGGCCAACCCCACTTTTACTTCCTGTACAATTTATTTGAGTTTCGCTTCATATTTCTTTTGGTTCCTATTCATTTCTGCCATCCATTCTCTGACTTCTATGACTGTCAACTGGGACAGGTCATTCTAGGGGATTTCTGTTGTTTGTGCTCTGATGGCTGCTTTTTTGTATGCTCATTAAAATTCTGAGTTGTTTGTGTTTCTTCATTGATCTTGTCTCATTTTACTCAGTAAGAGAGGGAAGAGCTCCACCCTGTGGCAGGTTCTTGTTATTGCAGATTTTCTCTCCCACTGCTAAACTATTCAGGCTAGTTTTCAGCCTCCTGCTCCATGTGGCTGATGACTGGTGGGGCAGGGGTTGAGCCATCCCAGCACATCCCAGAATCACTTGCTCCCTCCCTCACCCAGTGTGTCTCAGCCCCTATACATGCCTAGCTCGGGTGAAGGGATGGGACACTGGATTTTGCTTGCCCTTTTGGTCTTTGTGTGTTCAAGGACACCATCACTGAATGTGTGGAGTTTCACCCTTCCAAACATTTTCAGGGTGCCTCCATTAATTGGTGGTAGGATCCCCACTCTCTGCCTTGCCCTGCAAGAGAAGTGTGGGTTTGTTGCTCCAACACATGCTGGAGATGGGTGCGTCAGTCAGATTCACCCCACAGGTAGACCTTCCCCATGTGGGATCTGCTCTCTATTCCACTTGGGTTCTGGTCCCCAACACTGCATTTGACCAAGTTTCCAGGAGGTATGACATTTCATACACTATTGGGAGGGGGTGAACCTATTCAAAGAATCTTATTTTTTAAAAAAAAAATCTCACTCCTCTCCTTCTCTGATCAGATCTTCCTGTTCTGTGCACGCCTGGGGCAGGGTGGGGTATAGGATGCCTGAAATTTCCTGCCCGTAGGATTTACTGGACTCTGTGCACTCAGAGCGAACTTCACTAGGTTCATGATGTTTAACCAGTCTAAAAGTGCTCAGGGTGTCTCCATCTAATAGCGGAAGCATTATTACTCTCTTTCTAGGTAAGAGTGGCGTCAATCTGCTGCTCCATGGTGGCCATCATGGTTCCTTATCCTGTGTGTGTTTTCAGCTAAGGGTTATTAGTAAATAATCAAAGTTAAAAATATTTTATAAAGTAAAAATGTTACAGTAAGGTAAGGTTAATTTACTGTTAAAGAAAAAATATTTTTTTCAAATCTAGAGTAGTGTATAGTAGTGTCCTAGGCCTCCATATTCACTTACCAGTCACTGGCGCACTGACTCATCCAGAGCAATTTCCAGCCCTGCAAGCTCCATGAATTGTAAGTGCCCTATACAGATGTGCCATTTTTTCATCTTTTTAAAATTGTATTTCTTTATTTCAATAGCTTTAGATGGGTTCAACTAGTTTCTGGTTACATGGTTGCATTGTATGGTGGTGAAGATGTCTGGGCTTTAAGTGTACTCACCCCGACCTGTGCACATTGTACCCAAGATGTGATATTTCCTGCTTCCCCTACTTCCTTTCCTCCTCCTTCTGAGTCTCCATGTCCATTATGCCATTATCTATGCCTCTATAGATCCTTAGTTTAGCTCCCACTTGTAAGTAAGAACATGTAATGTTTGGTTTTCTGTTCCTGAGCTCGTTCACTTAGGATGATGTCCTCCAATTCCATTCAAGTTGCTGCAAAAAGATATTATTTCATTCTTTTTTGTGGTTGAATAATATTCCATGGTGTACCAGTTTTAAAATCTTCTGTGTCACATTTTTCTGTACCTTTTCTATCTTTAGATATGTTTAGCTACACAAATAGTTCATTGTGTTAGAGTTGCTTCCAGTATTAAGTACAGTAACACACTGTATAGGTTTGTAGCCTAGAAGCAATAGGCTATAACATATAGCTTCCAAGTGTAGTAGCCTATACCAGCTAGCTTTGTATACATATACTCTATGGTGTTCACACAACAATGAAACCACCTAAGAATGTGTTCCTCAGAATGTATTCAAGTTGTATTCACTGAATTTCATTCCTACCCATTTGATAGTTTGTTTCTATCAAATGGTTTGCCAATCAACTTTATTAAAGCTGTGCAGCTTTCCTTGAACTGAGGAACTGAGGTCTAAGTTGTGTTGGTTAGCGTTTCTTCCTCTTTAGGATATAGAATTCATACCATTTATTTAATTCTCCTATGCTGCCTCCATGGTAATCTTTATTTTTCTTTCTTTTGTTCTTAGAACATTTTAACTTCACTTTAGCATGATATATTTGTACAGTTGCTGTGTTTATGTGATCAAGTCATGAGCAAGAACCTTAATGATATGCTTAGTTCCAGTGTGTTGGAAGGATTAGCTCAGTTAGCACATTTTTTCACGTGCTAGGAATATGCTACGTGAGAAAAAGTTTTTTAAAAGTTCCTCAGAATCATATTTTTACAATGTATAAGGTATGGTAAGAGAAGAATGGAGATTGTGGACCAATCAGGAATTAATTCAGTGTTGCAGGGTGAAGGAGGTTATGTATGAAAGTATGTAACTAAAAACTAGAAAATGTAGAGATAAAACTTTTGGGAATGCCACAACTTAAAGAGTAGAGGAAGAAAATGAAAAGGAACCATCAAGAGAGGTCAGATGCTTGTGACAGTGGAATCGCAGGACCAAAGGCAAAGAAAGTTACATGTGGGAGTAATGATTAATGACACAACCTGTTGGAGAGAAGACAAGTTCTGTGAGAAAGTAGATATTCTAGAAGTTCTAGAATGGCAACTTCTAGAGCTGAGTTCAACAAACCTTTTCTACAAAATACCAGACAGTAAATATTCTGGTCTTGCAGGCCATGTGATCTCGGTCACCACTACTCAACTTTGTTACTGTAGGCCATGAGCACACATAGATGAACAAGTATGACTGTGTGTCTGCAAAACTTTTTATACAATAACAGGAGATTTTGACTGTGGTCCATAGTTGTTAACTATGTGAGAAAACGGAGACAAGAGATTTAAGTTAGATTTTTGGAACTAGGTAACTAAAAAGTGACTTAGGCAAAATTACACTTACTCTGAGACTCACAGTTCTTTTTACTACATCATGCTGCCTCTAAGGTAACAAAGCTGCAAAAGTCAGTCAGGGCCAAATTCATTTGGATTCAACTTTCTCATTGAGTAATATACCCCATATACATTCAGTCACCTCCTTATGAACTCATGTGCATTTATGCAAAGCCTTGCTTATGTTTGTATCATAGATAGTCTTGATAAGGATGGAAGTAGAAGTTTCTTCTGGCTTGTATTATAGGTCATCCATGCTCTAAAATATTGTCCCTCAGCAGGTGTTAAAAAAAGTTGGCAGTCTTCCTCTAAGAATCTCTTTTTAAAAATTTTTTACTTATTTATTTATTTTTATAAAGGTGACATCTCTCTCGCTGTGTTGCCCAGGCTGGTCTCGAATGTCTAGGCTCAAGCCATCTTCCTGCCTTGGGTTTTGCAAAAAAGCTGGGATTACAGGCATAAGCCACCCGGTTTGGCTAGCATCTCTTTTTAAAATGCAAACACTTCTGCAAGGTAAAATATATGAGCATAATAACTAAATTTGAATTAATATCTGATAATTTTCAAACAATACTGGGAAATTTAGTGATAAGGAAAATCTAAGAAAAGTAAAAATCAGAAGAAAGAGCAGTGGAGAAAAATGTCTTCACTTTGTTACACACCCACTGAAAACATTAGAAATTAAAAGTATCTCAGCATCATTGAGTATATATGCTGACATGTAATTCTTATACTGTAGCATTTCGAATTATGTTAATATTTGCTATCGATTAAAAGGCCAGAGGCATTGTGAAGGTTGCATTACTCTTAGATATTAAAAATAAGATTTCTGAAATGCAAGTTGAATGTAATGAGTTTCATGTGGGTCTTACATATATATGTTATATTCCCCTCCATTCCAATTTTAACCTGACCTATTCCAATCACATTAGTTAAAATCACCTTTTCAGTGTGTAGTAAAAATGACCAGTTTCATCAAAAATTAAAAAATTTATATTGTCATCATTTAAACATAAGTCTAAGTGGAGAAAATGCATAATAAATTTACTTATACTTGTACATATGTGTGAATATAAAAATTAATGAATGACTGAATGAATGACTTTCTTAATTATGATCTTCAAAAGGTCTTAGGGTGCAGTCTCATTTTTCTTTAAAAATCTAACCCAAGACAATAATTGTATCTCTTCTATGGGGAAACAAACAAACAAACAAAAAACAACTGGCAGTTAAGAGCGATACTTTGGCAATGCTGCTGGAACATTACAGATCAGCAGGGACCCCCAGGCAAGTTTCACCCTGTAGCATCTTCTGGATTGAAAGCAGCAGGGGAATCCTATTCCACATCATTTCCCAAATCATTTCTCTTCTTGAGAAGAATGACTATCAACTGTGAAGGAAAATTGAAGTCAAAGCAGACTTTTGAAAAAAGGAGGAGATTATCACGTGAAAGCTTATGGAAATAAATGGACCAAAGTAATTTTAAAATAAACTACCTTATAAAGTTTACTAGAAATATATGTACCAGTCACAGTGGGGTTTTTAATTACTTAGAATTTGGGGCTCAATATATTTTGCTTAATAGTTTAGACTTTATCAGTGATACATTTTTACATCCTTTTTTTAGTACAGAAAAAAAGCATTGCCATAATTTGAGAAAAAATATAAATAAAATCTTCTGCTGGAGTTTTAAGAGTATTTTTGGTGATTCATTACTTATTCCAACCATAAGAGAAAATATTCTGATTCCTTAGAGGGTCAAACAAGTCAGAGTGTTCAGCTTGCTTCTTTGTAGTTCTAATTGGCTTTCTTATTCTTTATATAAGAATCACAAACAAACATTTCCTTTGAATGCATATGGTTTGCTGCTGGGCTACCTCTTTTTCCTGCTATTGTCCTCTGCATAAAAACAATGTTGATAAAAACTGAATTTGCTTAAAGCATTAACAAAACTTTAACTCCTGTAAGCAAAAGTGATGAGAAAGAGCTTGCTAGGTAAGCATACCTGCATTATATTGTTCAGAATGAACCCTGCATCCCAAGGCCATTTTGAATGTGTACTATTTTGCATTCATGGGAAATGAATAAAATACACAGGAGAAAAGTCACATTTTGTACAATTTAATTAAAATCACTAAGAACCCTACTTTGTTATTTTAGAAGTCTGATCTCAAATAATATTGAAACATTAATATGGAAAACAAATTCCTGAAAGTGGAAGAAGCAATATGCTACCTCTTTACCTACAATGAATACCTGGATTAGTGCTACACAGATTAATCTTTCTTTAAAGTGGAAAACAGTTTACTTCAAGTATCAAAAGTTTTTGCCATATTATCAGTCTTATCTGGTTGTTTTATGTGTTTAATCAGATTAGTTCGTCGTCTCAAGTTCTATTTCTTGCCAGATAAGTGAATAGTAGCCAATTAATAAATGTAAAGTTTTTAGTGCAGAGCTTGGCCCACAGAAAAGTCTCAATAATGCAAACAACAAATACGTTTTTGTTATTATTATTCATAGATAACTTCTCAGCTGTGTCTCTGCATAAAAAGTCTGAATATCCAAGGACAGAAGAAGCTATGCGAAGTCTGTCTCATCATACCTCATTCACAGATGAAACTAAAGTCTCCTTACACAAGCAATAGTCACAGAAATTAAAAAGTAGCATCACTGTACTCTTACTAGAAGATAAGCAAAAGGCAAATGGAAGAAAATATGAAAAAGTGACATGTGAGAAATGTTCTTTGTAAGTTAATTAGAAACTTGAAGATGCTGTCAAAATGTATTTTGCATGATTAGAGATGAAACCTCTAAAAAGAAGGATAATGTCTGATAAATTATCCTATTGACTGCTATACATAATCCTGTTATTTCAGGCAAGATAATTACATGGTAAACAGCTATTAGCTGTTCATTAGCTGTAGCTGTTCTAGCTGATTCTTTCTCAACTGAGCAGATTTAATTCAGTGACAAGAAAAATACTGCAAATCAATTCTGTCATATGAACTAAGCAAATAGGAAAATAAATAAGTAGAAAATAATTCATGCACACATGAAGATAGCCTATGGTTAAAGAATAAAATTTCTCATATTGGCTTGTAGTAATGCTAAATTAGGCAATTGTAATTATCTGTAAGTAATGACATTAACAACCAATGCAGTATTTTGGTAAGTGCTGTTGGTGTATATGAATAGGTCAGATGTTATAAACAATCACTAGTAAATTAATTAAATTGTATCATATTTATTTATTATGGACAATAAACCTTGTTTGTGTAATTGAATTCAAGCTTTCTGGCTTATTCCTGCCTTAGATGTGTTGTTTATAGGAAAACATGTGATTGAGTTTCACAGGAACGTATAACTTTTATTACTTACATTCTTAATAAGGATGTAGATTTGATATTTTCAGAAACCATTTTGAAGTCAAAACAAATTCTTGCTGGAAATAAAATATTTTGTTTCTTCCCCCAATTTGTCAACATCAGGGGCTAATTATTCTTCTATGTTTTTGCTGTTGAATTCTTACTTAAAAACACATTTTATGCAAACAATTATTTCTGTCAATTACCTTTACATATAAAATATTTTTCTGTCGACAATTATGAACACAGATGCCACAGTAAAAACTACATTACTTATATTGGAAAAAAAATCTAATAACAAACAACTTTGGGGTTTTGCATTTTAATCCCTGTACCTTTTCAAAACACATATAAGCTCAAATGTTTTCTAAAGAGCGATATTACTAAACACAGACAGCCTGTCAGATTATGCTAGCCATTTCAACATCAACTCATGAAAATTTCCTAAGTCAATGGGTGGATCACGAAGGAAAAGTTATGATAATCCTGGAGAAGAAAATTGTAAGGAGATAAGATAATTGTTCAGTATTTGTAAAATCCTTATATAGAAAATAAATTTAAAACCTCTATTTTGTTCCAGAGGAACAGTGAGCCTAACTAAAAAGAGAAAATTTTTGACTCATTTATTTTGATCTTATTGCAAAAACAATACATACTAAATTGCAGGAAAAATATTAAAAGCACAAGGTACATTTTTCATAATCTTAACACCCAGAGATAAAAATAGCAATATTTCTGAGTTTTCTATTTTTATCAGACTTTTTACAAGATATCTATCTATCTATCTATCTATCTATCTATCTATCTATCTGTCTATATCTATCCTCTATCTATCTATCATCATCATCATCTATCATTTATCTCCAATAACTATCCGTAAAACAAGTAGTGGCTACAGATACAAAGTTACTCTTCACAATAAATTTTAAGCTGCATAGTTGCATTTGAATGACCACATGTTGGGGGATACAGAAGGGATTTCTGTGTAGATAGTTTTTGAACAAAATAACCTCTAAGACCTTTTTAAATACTACAGCTCCATATACTAAGGATTCCTGTGGAACCACAATAAAATCTTCCTAGGATAAGGGAAAAGGAATAAATAAATATAATTTTGACCTAAATGGGTCCTGGATTGTACTGGGCATCCTTTTCTTTGTTTATTGTCTTTTTTATCATGTTGGTTGGTTCTCAGCTAGCTTGAAAGTCAAAGTAGTATCATCTTTCTAACTTCTATTTCATTGTAATTTTCTTAGTCCATTTTCTGTTGCTTATAACAGAATACCTGAAATTGGGTAATATATAAATAAAAGGGATTTATTTTTTACATTTGTGGAAACTGAAAAGCCCAAGGTCAAAGGGCTGCATCTGATAAGAACCTTCTTGCTGGTGTGGATTCTGTCCAGAGTCCTAAAGTGAACTCAGCTTTTTCTTTCGCTTCTTATATATTATAGTTTCTCTCCAATGATAAAACATAAATATACTAACTCAATACTCCATTAATCCATGAATGGATTAATCCACTCAAAAAGGCAGAGCTCTCAAAATTGTCACCTACTGAAGGTCCCATCTTTCAATACTGCCACGTCAAGTGCTCAGTTTCTAACACATAAAATTTGGGGAACACATTTTAACCATAGCAGTCATGATTTCAGGACATACCACTACAGTTAATGTTGTAAAAGTATAACTTGCTCAGGTCACAATCTGTTGGAAGCCAAGGGACTCTCTTAGGTTCCTTTCCTCCAGCAAGTGACTCAAGGATCTAGTGCCTTTCTTTCATAGGGCTCTACTGTCTTCTAGAACTCAGCTTCAAACCACAGAGACTGGAGAAAATGAGGTAGAAGAGGATCACAGAAGAACTTTTAGAACCTAGGCCTGGAAATGTTGTGTATTGCTTTTTGACAATATTCTTTTGACTAAGGATGACCTACTTAGTCAAAAGACCCTAAGATCACACCAAGAAAAGCAGGAAAATGAAACTTTACTGTGAGCTCAGGAAATGGAAATGAAGGATATTTTTATCAAGATTATTCATAAGATTACTTAAAAGTTTAAGTACATTCATCTATTTAATCAATATTTATTAAGTATATTTTGTGCCAAAGTTTATGGTATGTGTTATATATAAAATATTGGTAAGATTAAATGTCTATACTTAATATTCACGTTAAATTGATTTTGTTCTATGCTCAACTATATTTTGAATGCTGTTTTATCACTTTGTTATGGAGTTATGATTATTCAAGGTAGTCAATAAGCAATAATTTAAACTGTAACAGTGGAGGGAGAGTTATTATGACTAACTCTGTTTTTGATTCTGACTCACTGTTAATTTTCTAATATTCCATAGGCTAATTGCTTCTGTCTAGTTCTGCACCTAGGTCAAGCTAATCATAGGAGGAATTTAGCTTATAGTTCAACTCAAGAAAAAAATGACAACAGTCTTTTTCCCGAAACTAACCCCTAAGATGAAGATAAGGAAGCATTCACACAAGTAACAATTTTATGTTAAAGATTTATAGGAACTCTGTGACTCAATCAAAAACAAAGAAGTTTCACAACATCCTCAGACTCTTGCTGTAGTTATCTGTCACTTCTTGTTCCCAGTCCCCTTCTTTTTTCCTTTTTCTTTAACATAAAAAGTAGCCTGAGGCTAATGCTGACTTAAGATGTTTCTTTAAAACTCTAGTCTGCCATCTAGTTTGCTGACTCTCCAAATAAAGTTGCTCTTACCTTGTCTCTTGACTTACTGGTTGTTTTGCAGCAAGTGGTATGAGTTTGGACTCAGTTCTATAACTCTATTAATATGGTTATTTTACAAAGTTTTAAAAATGTTTTACCTGCAAGTTTTCCATGTAGTTGTCAGGTATAATTTAATTTTGACATAGTTGTTTATGCTTAAGAGATAATAATTGAAAAAAGATAACTATAGAAAAAAGAAGGAGAAAACATAGAAGATAAAAGTGGAAACACATAGCAATAAAAAACTTGGGTGAAGTAAATTATTTCTGGAAAGGAGGTTTCTATATCTGTGGTATTATATATGTTATACATGTACATATATGTATGTGTACATATGTATGGGTATATATGTCCATACATATATGTATGTATGCAAGTTATATATATATATAATCTTTGTTTCCAGTTCCTAGCACAGAACTCCTAAAACCCCTGGAATTTCCTGAGTGGTAAGAGTGCCTTTTGTCATTCATAATCAACTCCTTTCAACCATACCTGAGTTCATGTTAACAAAGTATTTTTTTGGAAAAGGGCAATCCCTAGATAGCTTTAAGATGGGGGATGGTTGTCAGAAAGACCAAGTCATGATGGGGGTTGAAATTTTCATCACTTCCCACCTCCAGGATGTGGGAAAGAGGGATCGGTGATTGAGTTCAATCGCCAATGACCAATGGCTTAATAAATCATGTTTACTTAATAAATCCTCCATAAAACCTTTAAACCACAGAGTTCAGAGAGTTTTCAGGCTCATGAACACATCATGAAAACTGTGCCATGCACCATACCTTTCCATATGCATTTCTTCCATTCAGCTGTTCTTGAGTTCTTGCCTTTATGATATGCCAGTAATAGTATGTAAAATG
This sequence comes from Tarsius wallacei, assembly GCA_963574415.1. NCBI lineage: Eukaryota > Metazoa > Chordata > Mammalia > Primates > Tarsiidae > Tarsius > Tarsius wallacei. The sequence continues at coordinate 4,338 of CAUYQG010225549.1, read as the reverse complement.
TTTTCCTGAAATTCTGTGAGTCATTCTAGAGAATTATTAAACCTAGAAGGAAAGAGCTCATATGAATTGTGGAACTTGGAGCTGGCCAGGTAAAAATATGAGTCACCTAGGCATTCCATCTGTGTTTGATCTCTGAGATGGCGACATTCTTGCGGAGCTGAGTCTTTCACCAGTGTGATTTGATACTAAATATGGGTAGGTAGTATCATATTTAACTTGGGTTATTAGACACTCAGTTGTGTCAAAGAATTAGTCAACTGGTGTTGGAAAAGATATCACATATTTGCTTGGTTTAAGAAAAAAAGTCTCATATTTATAAGAAATAAAAAAAAAGTTAGTTTGCCTAAAAATTTCATTGACTTTTCCTTGAGAGAAAGAACTGTTGAGTAATTTTAATATAATTTATTTTGCATCAAAATTACCACAGATATAGAGCTAGTTCATAGATTTTGTAGGCATTTAACTAAGCTTCTACTATAAGCCTTAGAAATAAATAATAATAATAATGATATCATCCCCGATGTTTAGAGTTTGCAGTGTAGTATGTGAAATTAACATCTAAAGAAATACTGACAATGTACTGAGGTAAGTGAAAAGATAGAGATCGTAAAGATCCCAGAGAAAACACTGGAGTCCCAGGGGCATAGGGAAGTCTTTAGAGGGTAGAGTGGGAAAGTAAGACTGGAGCTAAAGGCGAAGACGAGAGGGAGAGGAGAAGAGGATCACAGCTCTGTCCTGCATATAAGTTCAACTCTGTATTGGTGTAGTTAAGGGTCTTGCTAGACTCAGTTCCTCATGTTAGAAAAGAAAGAAAATTGCTTACTATATGAGGGAAGATTGTTTGGAAGAAGAGGTGCAAGATCTGTTATTCAGGTGATGCTTGGTTCCAGATTACTGCCCGTCTTGGATAAAGACAGTGAGACAAAATCAGAGAAATAAAGCCAGGTGGTGATAGGAAAAGGCAAGTTAACCTGCAGGTGTCCTGTGCTTTCTGTGAAATCTATGCAGGCAATGAATTAACATGGATTTGATATTTGTAAGAATATTTGTCAAAATCAAGTATATGATATAAAATAATTATTTAGATAATTATCTGAGTCATTGTGACAAGCAGCAATGCATGAAAGTTGCTAGATCATTCACGACCCAAGTGACTTTCTTACACAGACCACAATTTCATATTCATGATACCACATAATTTACTTTCAGGTTATTTTAAAAATGCATAGTTAATAATGAGAAAAGTATATCTGTTCTTATGATAAACTATTCAACATTATGTAAATTTGATATAAAACATTTATTCCCCATCATGAAAATAAATTCATATTTGTTAGTAAGGTAAGATTTGATATTAAATATATTTGTCACATTTAAGAATATAAAATAATCCAATATGGCATCTTATATGTAAAATTATTAATTTTTTATCAAAGCAGACAATAGAAAAATGTAATTCTATTCATGAATATTACTATAAATTCTACTAAGTTTTTAATGTTCCAAAATGTCTTCTGAGATTTTACTAAGCAACTAGGCAAATTAGGTATACCTACTTATTTATATATGATGGACACATAGTAAGCAAGAAACAAATGATCTCAATTACTCCACAAATTATGGCTTTAATATGACAATTTTGGGGGATAAAAGTTTGCTCAATTGGGTGTCAAAGAGATGCAGACATTTTATTCAAACAAATTAACAATGTTATAGGTACAGTAGTTCTTTTAAACTTAAACCCTTCATCTGAGCACTGTATCCTACCCCTGGCAATCTCACTTCATCAATTACCTCCTATCATCAGTCTTTTCTGATCCATTGTTTCCCTTTCACTAGCAGTTTAACATTTCCAAGTTTCTTCTATAAAAATGTGAGAATCTCTCAAAACATAGACTTAATCAGATGCTGCCTCAACTTCATATTACTCAATGATTCCCTTGCCCTCAAGATAAAGCCCAAACGTGTCTTTGTCATTTATTGACTTAGTCAGTTATGGAGGCCATAACAAAATATCATAGATGGGGTGGCTTTTAAAAGAAGTTTATTTCTCGCAGTTTTGGAGTCTGGAAAATGCAAGATCAGGGTGCTGGCACATTCAGTGTATGGTGAGGGCCCTCTTCCGGTTTGCAGACTGTTAACTTCTTGTTTCTTCACATGGTAGAAATAGAGCTAGGGACCTCTCTGGCTTCTTATTATAAAGGTATCCATTCATGTGGGCTCCACCAACATGATCTAATTACCTCTCAAAGGCCACACTTCCTAATACCACCACATTGGGCGTTAGAGTTTCAACATATAAATTTTGAGGAGACACAAACATTTGGTCCACTACATTCAGTCTATACCTTGTTGGATCCTCAAATGGGGTGCCAGCTTGCCTTTCCAACTTCATCTCTCAATATTTCCATACCCTCTCTGCTTCATTTGTTCTGAACAACTTTCAGTTTCTCCTGGGCACCATACTGTCTCTGGGTTTTTGCCCATTTTCATCTCCTGTGTCTAGAATTCTCTACAGGGAATTTTTTCCTGGTTAATATTTACACATTCCTCCCATCTCTGCTTAGAAATCACGTCTAGAATGTCTTCCCTCACTCCCCACAGGCTGGGTTATGTATTTTTTCTACGTATTTAGGTCAGCACAGGACACAAGTAGAACATCAGGGCCATAAGAATAGACTTTCACATATGGTAGTGGCAATGATTACTCTCTGCTTTCCTTTCCAACCATTTCTGTCTGTTTTTGCCTGTTCTTTCTACTAGATGAATTTTTAGAATTACTTTGCCAAGTTCAAAGAAGGTTCCTAGGGGAAAATTGATTGTAATAGAACTAATACTCTATCTATTTATTCAGCAAAATGTTTATCACTCCATATAATAAAGTCAACTTTTAGAGATTTCTAAAATTTTATAGCTTGTCTCCTTCAAACCCATTTCAAAATAAATATCAGGTCTTCTTAATCTCTGCATTATTTTGTTCAGTTTTTACTGTTATTCAAAGACAAAAAAGTATACATCTAACTGTATACATACACATATACCTCTGTATTTGTGTGTGTGTGTGTGTTTAGTTTGCCTTAATTTATGATACTGGACCAGTTTTAGTGAGGACAAAATATCTATATTATTGCTTTTTGTATACTTAGTATGCACTGTGGTAGGTGATACATTATCTTCTACATGAAATATTTATTTAATTTAATTACAAAAGAGGAAAAACTTCAGAAAAAATTGTATGATGTCAGATTTGATTTGGCTTACATTGAAACTTCCTTAATTTGGAAAAAACTGGTCTTTTTTCCCTTTTTAATTTTTATCATTTTATTTTAGATTCAGGGGGTACATAAGCATGTTTGCTACATGAACATATTGTATAGTGGTGAGGATTTGGTCTCAGGTGGCCCATTACTGATCTTTTTTATGGTTTAATCCAAGAATATGACTTGAATGTCTGTTTATTTGACTTTCCTTTCTCTGTATATCTACATTGTTTTGGAATTTTCTTCATAAATATCTAACATTTTGATTTTTGCTACTTTGAAATTTTCTAGCTTCTAATGATTATTTTTTAGTTGATTCTCTAGGTTTTTAGTTATAAAGTCAAAATATTATATATAATATTAATTTTCTCTTCTCTCCAGTTGATTATTTTTTCTTTCCATATTGCTTTGCAGAAACTCTAGAATAAGAGAAATGAAAGTAAACTAAGTATCAGTTAAGTATCAGAGCCTTTAAAAAATTTTATTGGTGCAGTTAGAAAAAACAGATAGCAGAATAGGCAGTTGCTTCTGTATTCTAAGAGAGTGACTGAGAGATTGCAATCATCTTTCATTTTGTGATGGTAAAAAGTTTGGGTCATGTGTCAAAGAAAATGAAACGGTCAAGAAAACAGAATAGTTAATCAATCTGTATAATATATTTAAATGAGTCATTTTGGGATGGAGACTGTTCAATATTAAGAATTGGTCATTCTCCCTTTGCTACTGCCAAGACAGGAGTTAGAGAAGTCTCTGGTTCTTAAGAAGATGAGAGATTAGAGAAGAGATGGCTACTCACAACAGTATATGATAAGTGAGTCCCTGAGAGAAGAGAGGCAGAAGACAGATCTTTCTCTGATGTATACAGTTGAGATTTTAGGAATATATAATATTTAGTGATACATTTTTGCTTTATCTTTTATTTTATTTTATTTTTTTCTGAGTTGGAGTCTCACTCTGTTGCCCAGACTGGAGTGCAGTGGCCGCTCCCGGCCACCGCAGCCTCGACCTGCTGGGCTCCGGCGATCCTTCCGCCTCAGCCTTCCAAGTAGCTGGAATTACAGCCATGCGCTACCACGCC
>CAUYQG010225546.1:0-64364 GCA_963574415.1 Tarsius wallacei | reverse complement strand
CAGTGGTTGGTGCTGGAGGCTTTGTTAAAAATTAGTTGGTTGAGAATTTGAGGTTTTGCTTCTGGAATCTCTGTCCTGTTCTATATGTCTGTTCTTGTACCAATACTAGGCTGTTTTGATTATTGTAGCTTTATAATAAAGATTAAAGTCTGAGATTGTGATATCTCTCACTTTTTTTTTTTTAACTGAGGATTATTTTGTCTATTTGTGGGTGCTTATGCTTCTATATTAGTTCCTGTATTGTCATTTCCAGGTCTAAGAAGAATGCTGCTGCTGGTAATTTAATGGGTATTGCATTAAATCTGTAGATTGCCTTGGGTAGGATGGACATCTTAACAATGCTGATTCTTCCAATCCATGAGCATGGAATATTTTTCCATTTGTTTGTGACATCTTTGATTTCTTTGAGCAGTGTTTTGTAGTTTTCGTTGTAAAGGTCTTAGACTTCTCTGGTTAGGTAGATGTCAAGGTATTTCATTTTTTTGTGGCTATTGTGAATGGGACTGTGCTTTTTATTTGGGTTTCTGTTTGTTTATTGTTGGTGTATAGGAATGCGACTGACTTTTGCACATTTATTTTATACCCTGAGACTAAAACCCACAAAGACATGGACACTAAACAGCATGATGCTAAACTACTCCTGAGTCAACACGAAAATCAAAACAGAGATTAAAAGATACCTGGAAATGAATGAAAATGAAGAAACATCTCACCAAAATCTCTGGAATACCATGAAATCAGTACTAATAGGGGAATTCATATCTCTATGAACACACATGAAGAAAATGGAAACATCACAAGGCAACTGCTTAACGAATCACCTAAGGAAGCTGGAAAAACAAGGCCATCAAAACCCTAACTTCAGCTGAAGAATCCAGATCACCAAAATAAAAGCCCAAATTTGGGACATAGAAGACAAAATATAAAACAAAACTATAATAAAATCAATGAAACCAAAAACTGGTTCTTTGAAAGATAAACAAGATTGATGGACGCCTAGCTAGACTGACCAAGAAAAGAAGAGAAAAAGTCCAAATAAACACAATCAAAAATGCAAAAGATGAAGTCACATCTGACCTCGAAGAAATGCAAAAGATTGTCAGAGATTACTATGTACACCTGTATGGAAACAAATTTGAAAACCTAAAGAAATTGGAGGACTTTCTTACAACCTCCCCAGGTTGAAACAAGAATAAACCGAGACCCTTTATAGAACAATAGCATCCCAGGAAATCAACTATGTCATAAGAAAACTACCTACAAAAAAAAGCCCTGGACCAGATGGTTTTCCAGCAGAATTCTACAAAATGTACAAGGAGGAGCTGATACCAATCCTATTGAAGGTATTCCAGATAATTGAGAAAGATCGAACTCTCTCCAAATAATTTTATGAAGCTAACATCACATTGATACCCAAACCAGGTAAAGATCCAACAAAGAAAGAGAACTAAAGGCCAGTATCCTTGATGAACATAAAAATTCTCAACAAGATTCTAGCTAACCGGATCCAACAACACATCTCAAAATCATCCACCATGACCAAGTCGGCTTCATCCCCGGGATGCAGGGGTGGTTCAACATCTGCAAGACCATAAATGTAATTAAATACATCAGTAGATATAAAGACAAAAGCCACATGATTATATCATTAGATGTGGAAAAAGCTTTTGATAAACTCCAGCACCCTTTCTTGATAAAAACCCTCGAACATCTAGGTATAGACGGAACATACCTCAAAATAGTAAGAGCCATCTATGAGAAACCCATAGCCAACATACTGCTAAAAGACAAAAATTGGAACCATTTCCTCTGAAAACTGGAACAAGACAAGGATGCCCACTTTCATCCCTCCTGTTCAGCATAGTGTTTGAAGTCCTAGCTAGGGCAAGAGAAGGAAATCAGGGGTATCTAAATAGTAAAAGAGGAAGTTAAGTTATCCCTCTTTGCAGACAGCAAGATTCTATACCTCAAAAACCCAAGATAATCTGTCAAAACCTCCTCGTGCTGATAAAGGACTCAGGGTACAAAATCAACACGCAAAAGCCAGTTGCATCCCTATACACCAACAATTAACCAATAGAAACCCAAATAAAAAGCACAATCCCATTCACAATAGCCACACACACACACAAAATACCTTGGCATCTTCCTAAGCAGAGAAATCAAAGACCTTTACAACAAAAACTTTCTTAGTTTTTTATCTTAACCTGAGAAGATGCACTCTTGATTTAAAAAGGGGGAAATTTAAGTAAAATTTATTTGAGCAACTATTCCTAGAAAAGAACAATAAATGGGAAATATGTAAATCACAATAAATAGTATATTGCAAAGTAGAGACTTTGAAACTACCAAAATCAAAAGAATAAATTCAATAGCCACCTCCTGATTATTAAGTCAATGATGATTATAATTCATTGAAATAAGCAATAGTGCCACATGTCTAAGACAGAAAACTTTCTGGAAGGCAGCTGTTGATGTGAAAATCATTGCTTAATGCTAAATTTGCTTTTAATAGCTCCTTGGCAGATTCCTACAAGCAATTATAACACAAAGGAGAATATGCTGCAACAACATGTGTGAAAAATATCAAGAATCTGAATTTCATTTTACTTAGGACACTCATTCTTTGCCTTAGACTTAGAATTTCCACTGATTCCTCTTTTCATTTGGAATTTATATCATTTCTCTATGTTATTAATAAAGTTTAGCCATAAGTTCAAATACTAATTTTTAAAAGGAATGTTTATCTTTTTCTTAATATAAAAGTAATGTATATTTATAGTCGTCTATATGGCCTGTTTGAAACTCCTATCACGTACACACAAAAGTTTGGTGTTTGCCATTTTAGATGATTAGCATAACACATTACCTTCATATAATGACCTTTGAAATCAGGAAAATGACTTTTATTTGAGTGTCCAAATAGCTGTTGAAGAGTATATCTCAAACTAAAGATAAAGAAAAGGAATACACAGTTGCCATTAAACTCTCAATCTTATAAATCTTGAAACTCGCTGTTCTCATGCATAGTTCTTCTGATACAAGTATGGTAGATTAAACATGGCCGCACATTTGTTGCTACCCTTCCCATCAAGAAATGGAGTCTAATTTCTCTCCCCTGGAATCTGGACTGACTTTAGTGACCTGCTTAATCAATAGAACATGAGGGAAGAGATTTTCCGGGACTTCTGAGGCTAGATTTTAAGAATCTTTGCAACTTTTATCTGGGCCTACCATAATGCTCTCTGGTGTCTCTGAGCTGCCACGTAAGAACTCTAACTTGAGTCTGCAATGCTGGAGAAGTGCTCTAGCTGACAGTTGCAGCGGGGTCCTATCTTCAAGCCATAACCTGTAGGATGCTGGGCAGGTGAATGAAGCTGTCTTGGACTCCAAAGCTGCCCATTTGTCAGCTTACTACCACTAAGTAGCCTAGTCAACACTACGAGGAACAGAAGAGTAACTCAGCTGAGGTTTGTCTGAATTTTCTTGTTCCACAAACCTGAGTTATATTAAAATTTGTTTTGTTTTGTTTTGAGTTGGAGTTTCACTCTGTCGCCCAACCTGGAGTGCAGTGGCACGCTCACAGTCACTGCAGGCTTGACCTGCTGGGCTCAGGCAATCCTTCCACCTCAGCCTTCCAAGTAGCTAGAAATAAAGGCCAACTAATTTTTTAATTTTTATTGTAAAGACGAGGACTCACATGTTGCTCAGGCTGGTCTCGAACTCCTGGTCTCAGGCAATCCTCTTGCCTCAGCTTCCCAAAGTGCTGGGATTATAGGTTTGAGTCATCATGCCCGGCCATTTTTTTTTAAGTCACGGAGTTTTAAAGAAATGTTCTAGCTATCTATTCCTGAATAACAAATCACTTCAAAATGTAATAACTTAATAACAACCATGATCCTTCAATGTCTGTGTGGGTCAAGAAGTTAGGGCACAGCAGGGCTGGTTTGTCTCAGCTCCACAATGTCCTGGGCCTGACCTGGGGATCCTTGAAAGCTGGGGTGATGTGATAGTTGAAGACTTGACTCATATAGAGACATGAGACATGTCCTTTTTTACTGGTATGTCTAGTGGTTGACACTGGCTAGTAGCTGGCTCCTCAGCTGGACTATTGGCTGGAATACCTGCCCGTGGTCTTTCCACGTGTCTCTTTGCATGTACTAGTTAGGGTTTTCTTGAAGCATGGTGCCACGTTCCAAGACAGTTTAGACGAATGCTTTGTTATCTTTTAGAACCTGGTTTTGGAAGCTGCATATATCCTTTCTGATATAGTCAAGAACCTACCTAGATTAAGGAAAGGGAAGATAAGCCTCAGGTGATCAAATCCCAAAGTGTTTTGTCGGAGATTGAAGGGTTTTCTGGGACACAGGACTTCAGTTCTAAAAATGAGTTGGTCACCCTATTAAACAATTTGTTCTGGAGAAGTGTCGAAGTCACATTATATGAAGAACTTGCTGGCTGGGAGTGTTTGGGCCATCTTTGGAAAACACACTCCACCATGGGTGCTTTATTTATGCCAAAATACATAACTGGAACAGCTACTAATCTTGCAAGGGCAACGAACAATTTGTAGAAAAGTAAATTCCAAGAGGACGAAAGATTTTTTTTCTTTTTGTTTTCATTGCTGAGTCGCAGGATCTAGACTACTGGCAGGCACATAGTTAGTGTTAATAAAATTTTTGGAATTACTGAATGAATAAACAATAAGTCCTTTAACATTCCAGTCCATAAAATTCAGCCACTACCTAACTTGACCATTGACCATACTTGCTTGTTTTTGCTTGCTAGCAATCAGAAAATAATTTTTTTACATTTATTTTTTATTTTAAAGATGTGGGGTACTATTCAGGGCTAGGTATACAAATGTTCATTATGCAGGTACCCTTGTTGATGAGGTGGGCCTCCCCCGTCCCCCCCCCCCCAGAAGTTTCCCACTACTGCCAATCCCTTTCTTATAGTATTATGATAATTGTTCAAGGTCTGCTTATGAGTAAGAACATATGGTACTCTGTTTTTTGTTTCTGTGACAGGTCACTGAGTATGATAGACGCTAAATCCATTCAAGTTGCTGCAAAGTAAATAAATTGTTTAAAATGCTTGTTTAGGCTGGGGATGGTGGCTTACGTCTATAATCCCAGCACTTTGGGAGGCCCAGATGAGAGGATTGCCTGAGCCCATGGGTTCGAGACCAGACTGGGCTAATTCGTGAGACCTCATCTCTAAAATAAATCAAAAAAATTATCAATCAAAAAAATTATCCAGGCATGGTGGCGTGTGCCTGCAGTTCCAGCTACTTGGAAGGCCTGGGCGACAGAGACTAAAACTCAAAAAAAAAAAAGCTTGTTTAAAATGAAATGGCAGGATCGGGTTCGGTGGCTCAGACTGTAATCCCAGCACTCTGGGAGGCCGAGGTGAGTGGATTGCCTGAGCCCGTGGGTTCGAGACTAGCCCATAGTTCCAGCTACTTGGAAGGCTGAGGTGGAAGGATCACTGGAGCCCAGCAGGTAGACGCTGGGGTGACTGTGAGTGTGCCACTGCACTCCAGCCGGGGTGACAGAATGAGATTACAACTCAAAGAAAAAGAAATAGCAGCCTTCCAAGGCAGGAGAAACTAGAAAACAAATAAAAAGCAATACACTTTGGGAGAATATCACACCTTCATGAGACCAGCCTTTGAGTTCTCTCTCTTAGGCATGGGTCATGAGGGCTTCACCGACATGAATGGATTAGTAAGAGGGCTTGCAGGAGTGGGCTCTCTCTTCTACTATGGAAGGATATGGTACTTTTCCTGTCTGAAGGATGTTGTGCTGCAGGTATTATCTTAGAAGCAGAGAGACTAGGCCCTCATATATCAGTGTCCTGACCTTGAACTTCCTAGGTTCCAGAACTGTGAAACGTACATTTCTGTTTTGTCTGTGGTGTTCCATTATAGCAGCACAAAATGGACTGAGCCAAGGAGCCAGTGGAAAACATCGGTAGGTAGCATTTGGGGATTCTCAAAAGGCTCTTCCTTTCAAGGATATTCCCACTCTTTTCAGCATCCACAGTTTCCCTGACGTTGGTTTTCTTGTTTCCTTGGCCAAATAGACTATAATCTTTCCACTGACACCTGCCTTGGGTGTGACATGCCAACAGCACTTAGCCTTAAGTTAAAAGCCATAAGAATAGGAATTTTGGGGGTACAACTCCTCTGCTCTCCTTTCAAGTGTTTATACGGCACAAGAACCTGCTGCTATTCATTCTTCAATGCTTTCAGGAAATGGCCTTTTGTAGTGTGTCTGAATTTTACAGTTATTTTCTGTGGGCAGAGTTGTCTGGTAGGGTATTACTCTGTTAATATTAAAATCAAAAACTCTCTCCTTTATTAAAAAAATCTATTCTATTTATAAGTGAGGTTTAAGTTAAAGTAAATTGAATAAGTGCTTGTTGTGATCTTAATGTGTACCCCCAAAATTAATATGCTGAAATCCTAACCCCCCAAGTTGAGGGTATTAGGAATTGGGGCCTTTTGAAAGGTATTAGGCCATGAATAGGATTAGTGTCCTTGTAAAAGGAGGCCCAAAGTAGCTTGTTTGCCCTTTCCAACCATGGGAGGCTTCAGTGAGAAGATGTCTATGAGGGAAAGAAGCTATCACCAGACACCAAATCTGTGGATTTTTTGATGCCAGACTTTCCGGTCTCCCGAAGTGTGAGAAATAAACTTCTCTTGTTTAAAAGCTACCCAGTCTATGATGTTTATGACAGATCAAGCAGAATGAGAATATGCTACCATCTTTAATAGAAAGTTCTCTTAATTTGATTTCTTTTAATAAAGGACCAAAATAAATATCTACTTTACTGTTCTCTCTCTTTGTAAATTTCCTTATATTAAACCCAAGCATTAAAAGACAAGATTATTTTTGTTAAACCTCTACTTGAAAGCACAGTCTTTCCACCATCATATGCTTCAAAAGCACATCTTAGAACCATTGAGGAGTATACAATCAGGCAGAAATCAATCACTTGTTAATTGGGTGACATTGGGCAAGTTATTTAATCATTGTGTGGTTCAGTTTGTGTGTGAATTTGGAACAATAATATTTACCCTGAAAAATGGTATTGAAATTAAATGAGATGACGAGTGCAAAACTCTTAAAAAAGAGTAGATAACCAGAAAATGTTGACTTTCTGTTAATGTCTTTTCAAATTCTTCTCTTTTCTAAATCCTTTCTGGACCCTTTTCATTAATTGTAATCTATTTCTTTTTAAAAATAATTTATGTCCTTTTGTTTGTTTATTATTCTCTATGGTGTTTATCTTATTATCTGATATTATAGTTATTTGAGGTGTCAGTTTATCTTTCCCATATTATAATCTCCTTGAGGACAGGGACATATTTTACTTACTGTGTATTGCTACAGTAGCTTGCGTAGACTAGAAATATTTAATGAATATTTGCAGAATTGAATTTGCTTTCTTAAATCGCCAGTTCATCAACATTCCACATCATTACAGCAGTTTTCTCAAGAGACGTTGTAAAACTCAATATCTGTTCTTAAAATGCATGAGAAAACTCTTAGTTACATTGATTTTTCCATTCCTTTGATCCTTTTTCAATCCTTAAAAATAAACTTAAAGATTTCCCTTGAGCTTTTGAGATTCAAAAGCACATGCAAATCAGTTTTATCTTAAATTCATAATGGCAAGTGTCTCTCTGCATTAACTTCAAATGTAGGGGGTTTATAATCAAGGACTCAAAATGTCAACAGAGTAGTTATTTTTCTTTAATCAAATATATTTAATAATTGACTAGATGGCATGACCAAGAAAATGTCTCCTACATTTTCTTTTTCCCTCCACAGATATGCTTCGATTTGTTCATCTACAGGGATGTTGTCTCACCCCTTTCCCATCTCTTCAATAGGTGGTAGCTCTTGTTTTTGTCTGCTCAGCACAAAACATGCCTCATTCTCAGGCTGTAGGAGTGGGCAAAAAAATTCTCAGCAATGGAGGAAAGAAAGCAGCTAACACGGAGTCATTTATGGCAGTGTTACTCTCTGATAGAGAGACCATGAGCACTTTCCACTTAAGGTCCCCCTTTCTTTTTTCTTGATGCTTGATTTTGGTAAGCTCTACCTCTGATGCAGTGAAATATTTAGGATTCTCCCAAATACCTCTTTTTTAAAAAAAAAACTAAGGTAATTAGAATCCACTTATTTTGCTTTCAACCCAAAACAGATACAAAAAAAAAAGTCTTTCTTTGAAATTTGCTTTAAATGTTGTACTCTTTATACACAAGGACCTATCATAAGTGGACTTATTCTTGGTTCTGGTACTTAAAGAAGAAGTCCTGTTCTTTTCTCTGTTCTGTCTCTTCTGCCAGTGACAGAGAAACCTAAGGAGGAGGACCAGAGGGGAATTACAATCTGGAAACCAGGTGATACAGAAACTTGGATGAAAATGTTCAGGCACTGTGTGAGGAAGCAGGACACTTGGTGGAGGCTGTGTGTTTATGGCTGTACATGAGTAAATGCTTGGAAAACATATGTGACTAAGCACCATAATGTTGATTTCTGAAAGCTGAATGACTTGAGGAAAAATCTGCCTACTTCTAAAGGAATCAATATGTGGTTTCTTTAAATGAGTTATTAAACTTCTCTAAGGCATGAATGATCTATTTTGTAAGGCAAAGTGTTTCTATACAGGTATTCTGCCCTTAATTTTGAATATTTGTGGATTCCAGATATTATAATGCAAAAATCTGCTGCTGCTCTCTCCTGCTTTCACTAGTATTACCTATATCTGTGATGTCTCTAATCATAGTTTATGTGCATAATTAAGGCTATGGAGTCCCCTGGAATTCCTATTCAACATGCTCTACTGTTTTAACATTGAAAGTTTTATACTTTGATCAGAAATGCTTAGTTGCCAAAGTCTTTCTGTATACTAATTCCTAGAAGACTCATAGATGCTTAAGAAATTAGGCTCAGCAAAGCTTCAGTTGTGGGAATTCTGGATGGGGCTCTTAGCTTACAGACAGTTGAGGCATACAGACTTGAGACAGTTCAGTTGTTAATGTCCATTTAGAAAACATTGGTAGGCCAGGCACAGTGACTCAAATCTGTAATCCCAGCACTTTGGAAGGCCGAGGTGAGAGGATTGCCTGAGCTCAGGGGTTTGAGACCAGCCTGGACAATTTGGTGAGACCTTTTTTCTACTATATATATATTAAAAAAAATTAGCTGGACATGGTGACACATGCCTGCATTTCTGGCTACTTGGAAGGCTGAGAAGGAAGGATTGCCTGAGCCCAGCAAGTCAACCTTGGGGTGGCCGTGAGTGTGCCACTGCACTCCAGCCTGGGTGACAGAGTGAGACTCTGACTCAAAAAAAAAATAAAACACTGGTAGCTGTCAGAAAGTTTTTGGGGAGGTGCAGTTTAGCTATTTACCCACAAACTCATTGCTGGATTATAATAAATGCAAATCTCAAACCAAATTATTAAACAAACACAGACTACCAAGTGTGAACAAAACTATACATACAATCTCTTCTGAAAGTTTGATAACATTCAAGCTCTCAGTTCTTTTTTTATGTGCTTTGAAGATCATCTTGCATAAAAGGTTTCTTCAAAACAACTGTAACAATATTCTGGTGTCAGAATGTGGTTAATCTTGTATCAGAAAAAAAGAATGTGAGTTATCAATTAAAATAATTTATCAAATCTAAGATATAACAAGCTAAATAACAAATATGTGTTATCACACTGTCTATGGTGATGCACTTTAAATTAAATTTAAGGTGTGCATTTGTTATTCAGAATTTTTAGAGATTATAAGTGTTCATAGTTTAAGAATCTCGGACTCAGGAATTATAGGATTTTAGGCTAGTTTTTTATATCATAATAGAGAAACAAAAACAACTGTGGAGTGGTACTTCCAGTATTTTTCACTCTAACTGCAAAGAGTATCTAGAAAACTTGTATTGAAGCTCTGTTTGTGTAATAGGTCACTGTTTTTACTTAGAAATTATGCTTATTTGGATGGCTTTGAATGTGAGATTATAAGGGTCCTGGCCTTGGTGTTTTCATTGGACAGACTTTTAAAATATAACCCTTTAAAAAGTTGGATGGGCATGTGTTTTGTCTCTAATAACTTATCTATTATATATAAGGTATTTATGCCAAATTTTAAAAAATTTTGAATGGTTGATGATTCTAATCTATATGTAAATATATAATTATTTGTTGGATAGGAAACTTATTGTAGACTCTGATTTGAACTCCACAAATGACCGTAAAATTGTGAAAGTTCTTTTTTCGTAACATTAAGCATTAGTAAGTCCTTCCAGAATCGAAACATAATGAGAGGCATAATAAGAAGTAAATTTCTGGTCTAACAAAAAGGTATTATTTTATATTATAAGAAATTAGTAATTTGAAGTATAACACAATAATCAATCTGAGTGGTGCCATAACACATATAGTTTTATGGACCAATTATAATTTTTGAACGCAATTTTTGAAAACTATTTGCAAGGCCGGATTAACCACTATAAGATTTCATTTTTTCATCTATAAAGCTATAATTCTCTCTTTGAAAGAAAATTTTATTTGTAAACCGTCTGATGATGAAAGAATATGTATAAAATTTGTAATTTCTTCCTTAGCCTGCAAATTATAGTAAATATTTTATACATATGATTGTCAATTAGTGTGTTTTCTTTTCTTTTTAAATAAATATTTCTGCCTTAAAATTTTACTCTTTTGTGTTCTTTAGAAACAGAATTCACTTCTTCTTTGTTCTTTAAAGTTTCTAATCTCAAAAACTATTCTATATATCAAAAAGACTTTAAGCTATTATGTGGTCACTTGAACTTAGGCAAGAAATAGATTTTGAGATCACTAACATATAAGACAGTGGATAAAATCATGATAACAGAGAAAAAATATTGAAAAAGAATCAAGAAAAGACCACTGATGAATGCCAGAATTTAAGAAAAAGGAAGGAAAGGCGATCATAATAGAGAAGAAGAGAAATTTGAATATTATGATATGAATGCCAACGAAAAAGATGAGTGAGTAACCAAATGCACCTAACACACTGTTTTACATTTCTTGCTAGGATGTAGAAGGTTGAAAAGGTCATTGATTTCATTTTAGCTGTGGATGAACTAAAAAATAATATTTGAGGTGGCGCACAGTGGCTCATGCCTGTAATCCCAGCACTTTTGGTTGGCCAAGGTGAGAAGATTGTGTGAGCCCAGGAGTTCAAGACCAGCCTGGGCAACATATCGAGACCTCATCTCTACATAAAATCAAAAAAATTAGCCAGGCCTGGTGGCACATACTTGTAGTCCCAGATACTCAGGAAACTGAGAAAGGTGGATCACTTGAGTCCAGGAATTGGAGGCTGCGGTGAGCCATGATCTTGCCACTGTCCTCTAGTCTGGGTGATAGAATAAGACCCTGATTCAAAAAAAAAAAAAAGTATTTGTATTTTACATCATCAAAGAGTTGTAGAGGCAAATGAATCTAAAGAAACTAAATTCCAAAGTTAGACAAACCTTTTCTAGATTAGCACGAGTCAATGGTCACTTGCATCTCTGAGGGTAGACTGGGATAATCCTAGACTACCCTCAGAGATGCAAGTTTTTCTTTAATAGCAAAGAAAAAAATGTCAGGACAAAGGGAAAACAGCCAAACTGGGCTTACTGATGTAGTGGGTTGGAATCTAAAAATCTAAAGGGGTCATAGGAGACCTGCCTTCCTCCCGATTCTTTGCTATGGGATTTTTCCTGAATAAGCTCAAATTTGCTGTGAACCTACAATTGCCTTAAAAACAAAGCATATTCATTTTAAAAATCTGCTGTGCAGGATTTATTGCATTTTATTAATAGCAGACTGAATTACAAAAAACACTATTAATAACAGGTCAATAGAAATAAAATAGAAGAAGCACATAGAAAAAATACAATTTAAAAATTATCTTTTAGATAGAACAAAACATAAGAGCAAATATCTGAAAGAAAATATAGATAGTCTAGTATATATGTAATTGGTATCCCAGGAGAGAAAAAGGAGAAGAAAAAAATACATAAAGATACAATAGCCAAGACTGAACTAAGAAGCTTAGTGAACACTACGAAGAGTAAGTATGAAGAAAATCTTGCCTAACTACATCCCAGTAAAACTACTGAAAACCAAAGATCAAGAGAAAAACCATAAAAACAGCCTTATGTAAGAGTGAGAGGTGACAGTATAAATATGATAGACGTCAGAAGACAATGGAATAATGAGGAAGTCAGTAAACAATTCTTTAATAAAAGTATTGACCAATTTCTCCAGAGACAGAGGCTCCAGGAAAAGAGGAGGGAGTTCACTGGATCAAACATGTCACAAGGGTCAGACAAATAAGTGGATCACACTTGCTGCTTCCTGCTACTACCACTTTAGGCTGATGGCAACTGGTTTGTTATGTTGTTGTTGCTTTTTTTTTTTTTTTTTTTTGAGTTGGAGTCTCACTCCGTCACCCAGACTGGAGTGCAGGGGCCGCTCCCGGCCACCGCAGCCTCAACCTGCTGGGATCCTGCGATCCTTCCGCCTCAGCCTTCCGAGTAGCCGGAATTACAGGCGCGAGCTACCACGCCTGGCTGATCTCGCCAAGTTGCCCAGGCGGGTCTCGAACCCGCGACAATCCACTCACCTCAGCCTCCCAAGGCGCGGGATTATAGGCTGAGCCACCGAGCCCAGAGCTTTTTTTTTTTTTTTAAGTTATTATTGTTGGTATTTTTACTTTCCTTTTTCTTTTTCTTTTTGTCTGTGCAGGTGAAGGTGTGTGAGAATGCCCGAGATGGCAGTACAAGAACTACAGGTGCCTCACTCCTGCCCCTGTTTTTGTGCCTGGTGTATAAGCCTCTCTCCTGCTGGCTGTAAGGAATGAGAAAGGGAACTCAAGGACCCAGTGACTCCAAATGCCAATGTTGGCCTGGTCCCCTGTGTTTAGCCACTCACCTCTCCCTTCCTCTCTGTGCCTCATCAGCATTTGCTTCTGGTTATCTCTGGCATCTCCAAGGCCCAGGCCACTCAAGGACTTTGTAGGCCAACTGAGCTCTTTCTGTACTGATCTCTATGATCACTTCAGAATGTAGCTTCCACGGTTTTGTTAAACCAGTTTTTACTTGCCTATCTACCCTGCCCTTCAAATTGTGTTGAAATATATCTTTTGTTGTGAGTCAAAAAAAAAAAAACAAAAAAAAAACTATTGACCAGCATGAAGATGAAATCCTTTCAGACAAATGAAACATAAGATTATTCTAAATTAGCAGAAATGCATGAACAATAAATTCGTTTTTCAGGATGAAGAGGAGTAAGCCTGGATGGAAAATTAGATCTGCATAAAAAAATGAAGAGCACAGGAAAAGGTAAATATGTGGATAAATATAAAAACCATTTAAAAATTTTTCTTTGGCTGTTTAAAACAAATACAGTAACAATGCATTGTAGAATTTAAAATATGAAGAAGTGTATAACATTAACACCTGAGAAGAATGAGGACAAATGTGAGGTCCTTACATTGTTTCTAAAGTTGTATACTATTAGCCCGAGGTTCATTGTGATAAATTAAGAATGAAATTATAATCTCTAATAAATCATTTAACAGTAATACACAATGAAAAAGCTAATATAATAGATAAAATGAGCCGGGCTCAGTGGCTCAGCCTGTAATCCCGTGCTTTGGGAGGCTGAGGTGAGTGGATTGCCTGAGCCCGCGGGTTCGAGACCCGCCTTGGCAAATTGGCGAGATCTCATCTCTACAATAAAATCAAAAAAATCAGTCGGGTGTGATAGCACGCGCCTGTAATTCCAGCTACTGGGAAGGCTGAGGCGGAAGGATCGCCGGAGCTCAGCAGGTTGAGGCTGCGATAGCCGGGAGTGGCCACTGCACTCCAGTCTGGGTGACAGAGTGAGACTCCAACTCAAAAAAAAAAAAAAATAGATAAAATGAAATACTAAAAAATATCCAAATAATACATAAGAAGCAATAAAATGTAGAGCAAAGGAAAAGAGATGGGACAAATAATTTAGTCAGCAAGGTGGAAGACACAAGTTCAGGAATTACATAAATATTAATGGAATAACAATTCCACTTACAGTGTAGAAAATTTCAGGTTGGATTTAGTTTAAAAACAATACTCAACAAACCAATTTATAATTCACACTAACATTATCTAGCCTTTAAACATAAGAATGTAGAGTTTGGAAATAAAAAGATTAGTAAACCAATAATAAAAAGATCAGTGCAACTATGTTTGTATCAGATAAAGTAGACTTCATGTCAATAAGTATTACCAGCAATAACGAAATCACTTACTAATAACAAAAGAATCAATTAATCAGGAATACATAATAATTCTAAATGCAAATACCCCTAGTAAACTAGTTTCAACATATTTTAGACAAAATCCAACAAAAGTGAAAAGGGAGAATAGATAAATCCACAATCATAGCTGGAAATTTGAACACTCTTCTCTTAGAAATTTGTAAATGAAGTGTATGAAAATATCAATAGGTGTATGATGAATTTGAATAACACTATTAATTAGCTTGATACAATTGAAATTCATAGAACACCATACATAGCAACTGCAAAATACACAATATTTTCAATATTTAAAATACACAACCAAAACACCAAAATAGTCCATAAACGGGGCCATAAATCAAATTGTGAAACATTTCAAAGGATTGAAATCATGCAGAGTATGTTCTCTGACTTAAATAGAATTAAGCTAGATATCAAATTCTGAATGGTGAATCAGAAATCTCCAAATATTTAAAAATTAAGAAATAAACTTTAAATAATCCATAAAATAAATAATAAAGGAAATTTAAAAATACTTTAGACCACACAAGAATGAAAATATGACTTATCAAAACTTGTGGAATACAAATAGTAGAAAGCAAAATAATTTTACATATAAAATGTAAGCTTCCACTTTAGAAAGATAAATTAGTTCCTCCCAATTGTAGAATAATAATAATAATAATAATAATAGCAGAAATTAGTGAAATAGAACACAAATGAACATAGAGAAAACCAACAAAATCAAAAGTCAGTCCCTTGGAAAGATGAATAAAATTATAATCCCCTAGCAAGATCATTTAAGAAAGAATGAAAAATACAAAATTATCAGTAACAGCAATAAAATGGGATACATGACTATACATCCTACAGACATTAAGGAGTAAAAGAATAATCTGGGGACATTATAAACAATTATTCCAATAAATTTGACAACAAGCAAAATGTATATATTCTTTGAAAAATATATTAAAAAACAAATCTCAAAATAAGTAGACGTAATAAAATTTCTATAACTGTTAATGAATTTGAATCTACAATTACAAACATTTTCACAAAGAAAACTCCAGACCCAGGTGGCTTTACTAGTGAATTCTACCGAAAAATAAAAGAAGAGACAATACAACCCTACACTTGTTCTTTCAGAGTATACAGGAAGAGCAAATGCTTCCCAACTAGATGTATGAAGCCAGAAAACCCTGATACCAAACTTGACAAGTGCAAAAGGACAAATCCCTGAGTGACCTTGGCTGATCCAGTTCTTCTCTGTTGCTTGCAATTCTCCTCCTGTTCATAAAACGCAACATCCTGAAGTAAGGAGAGCATGTCTGGAAAAAAGCCAGGTTACATCTTTGCTCCTCCTAGAACCGGATGTTCTGCAACGTTTGAGGTCAGCAAGCTAAGTGGTGCCCAGGGCCTATAAACTCAGAGAGAAGTGCTTTTGAAGTCTCAGCTGCAGTGCAACGGGAATTGGGGGTAGGGGGATGCGGAACATGAAGTCTAGACTCCTTCCACCGGGGACAGCTTTTTGAGTCTTGGGGATCTAGGTTTCTGCTGTACACCTGCTATCTGTCTGTGACTAATACATCCTTTTTGAGTGAAAGAAACTAGGCATGAAAAAGTACATAGTGTATTACTCTGCTTAAATGAAATCTTATCACAGACAATATGCATTAATGATAAGAGACAGACGACTTTTGGGAACGGAGGTTGATTGAAAAAAGACAAGACGTTCTGGTGTGGTGAAAATGTTCTAAATCTCAATTGGGGTGGTTGTCACATACGTGAATGTAGATATTTAAAAACTATAGGGACACACTTAAAATTTATGCATTCTGCTCTCTTTTAGTTATCAAAGTACTGGGGAAAAAAACCTCAGAATGCCGCATAAATTAAAGCAGGATTGGCATTGAAAATCATCCTCCATCCATTGGAAGGAGGCTATTGACTGCTTTCTTCGAGAAAAATAAATGTATAATCTTTTAGAGAGCACCGAGAGTAAGAAATGGAGACACTGAATGTAGATAATTCCTGGAAGAAGATTGGCTGTGAATAAAAGGAAAACAGATTTGGTGGTGGTAGAAAAAAAAATGTATGTTTATTTTTTGAGCCCAGTAGGAGAAAGATGTCTCAT
Organism: Tarsius wallacei; assembly: GCA_963574415.1. Classification (NCBI taxonomy): domain Eukaryota; kingdom Metazoa; phylum Chordata; class Mammalia; order Primates; family Tarsiidae; genus Tarsius; species Tarsius wallacei. The sequence goes on along the minus strand of CAUYQG010225546.1, from coordinate 47,888 downwards.
AGATCTGAAATTTTTTTATTTTGTAATTACTATTAGAAAGGTGAAAATGAAAAAAAAAGAAAGCATTTGCTCTTTTGTACAGTTTTAGATTTAAAGAAAAACTGAGTATATACAGAATGCAGGAAAGAGTAGCAGCACAGATCTCCATATACCTGCCTTCCCCTGTCCCATCCTTACCTTGCACACAATTTCCCTTATTATTAATATCTTGTATTAATGTGGTACATTTGTTTCAATTCATGAACCAAATTGGCATATTATGATTAATTGAAAGTCATAGTCTACATCGAGGTTCAGTCTTTCCATTGACAGTTCTAAGAATATTGAAAAATGCATAATGTCATGTGTATACCCTAACAGTTTCATGCAGAATAGTTTTACTATGCTAAAATCCCTGCCCCCACCATCTCTTTGAACCCTTGGCAGCCATTGATTTTTTTACTGTCTCTACAGCTAGCCTTACCTTTTCTAGGATGTCACATAATTGGAATCATATGGCACAGAGCCTTTTCAGATTAGCTTCTTTTACCTTAAAAGTTCACTCTGTACATTTGCACTCAATCCTTTCTTTTACCTGTGGTGTCAGGCAACCACTGAACTGTTTTCTGACTCCATAATTTAGTCTCTTATATGAATTTTATATAAATATAATTGTACAATATGCAGACCTTTTAAATGGCTTTGTATATTAGCATAATATTTCTCAATTTCATCTCTTCTTTGCTTATATCAGTAGTTCGTTCTTTTTGGTGGTTGAGTGGTAGTCTGTGGTATAGATCTCTTTAGTGCTGATTTTGGATCAGGCATTTTTGCTGTATGCATTTTTCAGGTTCCAAAAGTTTGTTACCATTGTCACCTCTCATGTTTTTCTTGTGAGTTTTTGTCTTTAAAATATGCACGTATAGTGAAATGTTAGAGACATTCAAATCAGATGTGTTTGTCTACTCTTTTAACTTAGAACCTCTTTTTCCCTTGACTTCAGAAGCTGACAGGTAAAGCATTGTCCCACCATTTTACTGTGATGAGAGTAATTACTATGACAAGTTACATGTGTAAAATTAAAATATATCTAATCAATGTCACATATATTTTCATTTATTTTAATCATCAATTATTTTGATGAATGCAGAATATTTTCATGACAATAGCAAATTATTAAATTAATGGTGACAATTTATTCTCACGTGTTTGGCTATGAGGAAGTATTTAGAATGTAGTCACAACACGGGTGGTATCCATACTGTACATATATTTTTAAAACATGTATAAATCCTCTCTCCTTTTTCAGTCTTATCTTTATCATAAAAATTTATGTTTTTTTTATCACGACTCCACATACAGTAAAACCTAAAAACATTGTATTTGCAGTCTTGATAGCTTTTCCTCTTTTATTTTTCGAGTTGGACTCTCACTTTGTCACCCAGGCTGGAGTGCTGTGGCATGCTCACTGCCACCCCAGCGTCGACCTGCTGGGCTCCAGCGATCCTTCCACCTCAGCCTTCCAATTAGTGGGAACTACAGGCACGTGCTACCATGCCCTGCTAATTTTTGATTTATTGTAGAGACGAGGTCTCCCAAGTTGCCCGGGCTGGTCTGGAACCTCAGGCAATCCACTCGCCTCAGCCTTCCAAAGTGCTGGGATTACAGGCTAAGCCACTGTGTCTGGCCCTTTTTGTCTTTTAAATGCATATAAAATACAGTCTTACTGTAGGTTTTACTGCATTTACTGTTGTGATAAAGACTTGTATTTATGTCTTTATGCATTTATGGGTATTATACTCAGATTACTTATATTCATATTTAACAATGGGTAGATAGATAATCCAGAGAGCCACTTAAATACATTTTTGTAAAGCTAGTAAAATTCCATAAAACCTTTAAAAAAACTATTTATTTCTTATGGAATTCTTATTAAAATAATACATCTAATTATCATCTATGCATTTGGGCAAAATAAAAGCTTACTGGCATTATATGTGACATAATTAGTTCTAAGCTCTCAAGTTTTCCAATTCCTGTGCCAAAACTATTTTAAAATGGTACCTGAGCCCAAAATTGCTTAATGTGTTCCTTGGACTTTACTTGGTAGAAGATAAGTTTATGTTTTCAAAGCTGCCTGTGATTTCTGTGTTTAGCTGACTTTAATATGAATGTTTTAAACTTGCGTGATGACCAATTCTAACAAAAATACTGTGTTAAACCCTGAGAACTTTTGGCTTTACAAATGAAATTTAAATAAATACAGTGAGAAGATGAACTTTATATTGTTCAAATAGTTTTTCCCGATTTTTAGAAATTAGATTTGAGATTAATCAATCCATGTTGGAAAAATTTTGAGTTATTTAATTTTTGCAAAGACAATTTTTAAAACATAAAAAATAGACTAGATGGAAGCTGTAAGAAAATGATGCAATTCAGTTTTGCAATTTTCTGTTTTTTTCTTTGTTAGAACTCATTTGTATTATTTGAATACATAACTCCCCAAAGAATTCTCTTACTCTGAGATCTGAAGATGTATAATAAGTTATCTATTTGTCCCCCATTTTTAAACATAATTAGTTTGACCTCTAACGGTATGCCAACCGTTTAGAAAAGTGGGCTTTATTCAATAGGCTCGCTGTTTTTCAAAAGAATATGTCTGTTTTAAAAGATGGGTTATTGATTTTTTTCTCAAGAATTGTAGATATAAGAGTGTAGTGAAGATAATATTATTAATAAAATAATGCTTAGTTGAAAACAACTGAAATGGGTGATTGCACAGTCTTCCTCTTTCTTTGGTATTTAGAGGCAGTGGTAGGGTTGGGTAAGAGTAATAAATAACATTATGAAAACTTACTGTGTCAGAAACATTTTATGAGCTTTATATGTAACAAATCATCTTTGCAAGGTAGATATATCATCATCACCCCTATCTCATAGATGAAGAAACAGAGGCAAGTCATTTGGCTGATAGGAAGTAAAGCTAGACTGAGCATCCAGGCAGTGTGGCTTTGGAGTCCATAAGCTTAACCATCCCTCTTAATTGCTACCGTAAAGGAGAATTATCCAAAAAAATGTGAGAGAGATTATACAAAGGCCAGATTTCTTTCAAAAAAGGAAGAGAAAAAACAAAACAAAAACTGCAACCGTAATGAAGCAAGAATCCAACTAAATGATTCAAGTTCATTGTGGCTCTCTAGTTCACCCAGGAAGTCACCAAGCAATATCTTATTTGACCTTTACAGAGAAAATAATAAAATAAAGCAAATAATAAATTTATCTCATTAAAATAAAGACGAGACACCGAATGTACCCTTTATACTCACTAGCTTTCATTTTAATTATTTATTCTACTGATATTGTTATCGTGGAGAGAGAATGGAAGGGGAAAGAATTTGAGATTCATATTAACTTTGAAATGTTTTTAAGACATCTAAATAGAGATGTCAAGTAAGCTGTCGGATAAATATAACTCAAACTTAGAGGAAAATTCTGGGCTGGAAATATAAATTTGGGGATCATCATAACATCATGGCATTTAAAGTCATGAAATTGGTTGATGTTATCTGAAAAGAGTGTGGGAGAGAAAGAAAGAAGTCTCTTATTAGCATAAGCAGAGAAGTTAATAATGAAAAGTGAGAAACAAAAGCCAATGGAACAGGAGGGCTTGCATGAATGTATGGTGCTGGGAAAGCAGGAAAGGCAAGCAAGAGTGGTCAAACATACTTAAGGCTGCTGAGCGTTAGATTTTGTGAATGAAAGGTATCCACTGGATTTGGCAGCATAGCAGTAATTGGTAAATTTAGATGAATACTTTTTTTTTTTCAGTTGGAAACTTACTTTGTTGCCCAGGCTGGAGTGCTATGGCATGTTCACGGTTACCTCCGCCTCAACCAGTTGGGCTCAGGAGATCCTTCCGTCTCTGCCTTCCAAGTAGCTGGAAATACAGGCATGCACTATCACACCTGGCTTATTTTTTTTATTTGTTGTAGAGATGAGGTCTCGCCAATTTGCCCAGGCTGGTCACAAACCCCCGGACTCAGGTAATCCTCTCACCTCCACCTCCCAAAGTGCTGGGATTGTAGGTGTGAGACACCATGTCCAGCGGGGCAGAATACTTTCGATGAAGTGTGGAGATGGAAGCTAAAGTTGATGTGTGTGGAAAAATTGTGGGCAAGTGAGGTTATGAGAAGACATGTGTCAATCAATTCTACTATATATCCTGTAATTATTCTCATTAGGCAAAGCCCACCTTTTACCACTGCCCTCCCCATCCCTATGGAACCGTGCTTATGAAAACACATGATACTATCATATTTTTTCTGTATCTCTTGAAATCCTATTTATTCATCTAGTTCATCGTTTTCTTCAAAATCCCTGTACTGTGTCTTGTAGAGCTCATTTTCTATGGTCATAAGCCTCCCCTCTATCTCCAACCACATCTTCAGATATTACCTCTACTGTCTCATGTCCTTGACTGGAGACGGTTTTTTCTCAGCAGCTCTCTTGCTGAAGTTGTTTATGATGCATAGGGGCCAGGAGTGGGTTCATCATTCTTGTTCCCTATTGTCATTTCCAGGCGACATTCCTGCTCTCCTGAGGTTTATGCTACCTGGCCATGTTCACACGTTTCTCTCTTCACCGCTCCATCCACTGATTTCCTTCTCACTCCTATAAATCCACTGACATTTCAAAACATATGAATGGTTTCTCTTAGTCTTTTTCAAAAGGCTTTTCAAATAGATAAATAGTTATCAAAAATCAAAGTTACAAAAGCTTTTGTCTACTCTTTTTTTGGTTTTGTTTCCAACATGTCTACTCTTAATAGAAGAGAAATTTAGCAATCTTCTCATAACCTTTTTCCCTATCTCACCTCATTCCAATTTCGACTAGCAGAGTCTACAAAGCCCATCACTGTGCTTTTCTGTCCCCGGATCCAAGCTTCTCCCGTGCCACTCTCTTCTTAATTTTTGGTATCTCAACTATTCATGCCCTTAGGGCTGTTCTTTCTACCCCCCAAAATTTTCAAATATGATCTCATCCTACTTTTTTAATTGATGACTTAGCACTCAGATCTCTGTTCAAATGTTCTTTCCTTAGAGAAAGCTGCCCTTGATTCTCTGAATGAGGTCAGGTGCATATCAGATAAACTCATTGCCAAAGGGTATGATGATTTTGAGTGAGATTCAGATTATTGTACCCAGTCCTCCTGTCCAGTCCTAGGCAAAAGGGGCCATGAAAAAGACAAGAGCAAGAGATGAAAGGTTGGCTTTGTCTTCATTAGGTGAGATAATAAGGATAGAACCTATTTCTTTTTTAATTAGGCACCAAATATAAACTATAAATAGTGAAATGCAGATATATACATATATAAAAAAATTCATCAATAATATACATTTCAAATGTCTAAGATTTTGTTGTTCAATCAGTTATTTAAGCTTTCAGGTTAAGGAATCCTACATGCAGTCTTTTCTGTTGCTGATGACACCTAAGACTCATGTATTTTTTTCCCCAGAAATATTATTTGGGGTCAGAATATAATTAACGCAACGCAAAGAAACACTTTTTTGGCTATATTAGAGGCTGAAGATTTTGATTATAAAATTGTCATACTCTCTCTGGATATTTCCTTTAAAAAATTAGAAGTTAACATATTTTCCTAAATATAAGACACCAAAAATAGTCATGTATGGGAGAATAATGTGAATGCTGAGAAAATTTGGGGGCTAATACTATGCACAAGAAAGATGGGAACTCTATTGTAACTGTTTGATTTTAAAAAATTCATATACTTACTTTTTTTTTTTGAGTTGAAGTCTCATTCTGTCGCCCAGGTTGGAGGACAGTGGCACTCTTCTGCTGGACTCCGGCAATCCTTCTGCCTTAGCCTTCCAAGTAGCCGGAACTACAAGTGTATGCTACCACACCTGGCTAATTTTTTAAATTTATTGTAGAGATGAGGACACACCAAGTTGCCCGGGATGGTCTTGAACCCGTGAGCTCAGGCAATCCACTTGCCTTGGCCTCCCAAAGTGCTGAGATTACAGGCCGAGCCACTGAGCCTGGCCTACTTACTTTCAGTTTAACTTCTAAATTGCAAAGTATTGTGGCAAAGCAAGATTTTCTCTGAATTTATTATTCAATTTTGTTTCAACATTTAACCCTAAGAAATATTTAAACCCTAATCTCTTTAGGACAAGCGTTTTTCATTTGAAATGACTCATTATTAGGTTTTGATTAATGGATTTTTATAAAACAAATGTCCAAGAAGTTGTATAAGCTATAATTTTATATTCTTTTAATAATAAAATATTTTTCTTTTTTTTTGAGTTGGGGTCTCACTCTGTTGCCCAGACTGGAGTGCAGTGGCCACTTCCAGCCACCACAGGCTTAACCTGCTGGGCTCCAGTGATCCTTCCACCTCAGCCTTCCAAGTAGCTGGAACTACAGGCGCGCGCTACCATACCCGGCTAATTTTTGATTTATTGTAGAGATGAGGTCTCGCCAAGTTGCCCAGGAGGGTCTCGAACCCGCGGGCTCAGGCAATCCAGTCACCTCAGCCTCCCAAGGTGCGGGATTATAGGCTGAGCCACTGAGCCCAGCTAATACTTTTCTTTCATATGTTCATAATTAAACTCATGGTTCAATAAATTGCCATAACTTCAAATTTTCTTACATGTTATTCACTCATCATCTCAAATCTGTTAAGCATTTTCTTAGAAAAGATAAATGATATATTGGATCATGACCAGATGTATTGTTTAGCATTACAAAACTTGGAAATGAATCTATCTTCAGGATTACTTTTCTCCTATGAATAGGTCCCAAAGGAGAGAACAAACCTCTGGATACCAGAAAAATTAATTAGTGAGATGATCTCTGGAGGACCTCACTATCAGTTAGTTCCTAGCCCTGGCTTCTGAAAAAGTCCTCTAAGCCAGAACCTTTCTCTGTTCTGTGAACGTAATTTTCTTCTCATTTTAGAAATTGGTCATGTATTTCAAGAGTTCCATTCAGTGTATCTGATTGTCTATTTGACTTTTCCTGTTTGTAGTGTAAGACAGAGACTCAATTCTTGGGCAGGATCCCCTCAAACTATGATACTACCATAAAAACACCAACAGAACCAGCAGATAGAAATCTGTGGGTTAGGTATGCTGTAGGTTCCTTGATTGCAGATGGAAAATGATTTTGAAGGGAGATTGTTTTTCAAGTTTTCTAATTATAAGAGATTTTTAAAAACCTTGCAATTGCTTATTCTCAGAAAATAGCATTGACTCTATAGAAACTATTTGTAGGTATTAAATACACACACTTCATAGATCTTTATTTTTTAATGTAAATATTGTGTATGTTCTCCTTTTTTTTTCTTCCTAGGTAAGGCATAATGACACATTGCTTTTCATGTACTAAACATGAGTTATTTCCCTGTTTCCAGCCATTCTAATGAGATGACAAGCACCAGACAGTAGAGATTTGGAGGCAAATAAAGTGATCTCTGACTAAATTTTCTTCTTTGAATTTGAAGAGACTTCTCAGGTGTGAGAAGTCTAAGTGCTATGTATTCATTTATAAAATGTAGTCAAGTCATCGAACCTCTCAGGGTTTCATTTACATCATGTATAAAATGAGAAGTTCAGACTAAATTACAAACACTTCCAGTGCTGAAATTCAGTTATTATTTGCTTGCCCATGGATCACTCTAAGATTAAAAATCAAAAGTTGAACAGTGTATTTTTAACAATAATGCAGCAATTATTAAGCACTAAATTTATGCATGCCATTAATACTTTTTCATAACATTTAAAGAATTAAGTCTCTACCTTGAACAAAGAAAAGTCAAATAGACAACCAGTTAAAGAAGACATTCTTTTTTTTTTTTTTTTTTTTTGAGTTGGAGTCCCACTTGATCGCCCAGACGAGTGCAGTGGCCGCTCCCGGCCACCGCAGCCTCGACCTGCTGGGCTCCGGTGATCCTCCGCCTCAGCCTTCCTAGTAGCCGGAATTACAGGCGCGCGCTACCACGCCCGGCTAATTTTTTTTGATTTATTGTAGAGATGAGGTTTCACCTGCCCAGGCAGGTCTCGAACCCGCGGGCTCAGGCAATCCACTCACCTCAGCCTCCCAAGGCGTGGGATTACAGGCTGAGCCACCAAGCCCGGCTGACATTCTTTACATCTTAATTTATTTTCTTATCTAATCTACTTACTTATGTGTCTCAGTTAAATTTTGTGCTGGGAACAGAGAGGAATAAAACATGACCTTGTATCTCAACGAGTTTACAAACTAGGTATTATATGTAAAAATTACAGCAAAAGCATGGCTACAGAAAATTAAATAATAAGCTCATAGATTGCATTTCCACTTACTATTCAGAGTTGACATCATACTCTTTCATTAGGTTATTCATGATACTTGGTGTAAGTGCTAAACTCTTGAATTTCCCAATATGACATTTCACAATGTCACATTTTCCCTAGATTGTAAACTTGATGAAGGCAGGGACATAGGTCTGTTATTTAAGTTGTAATGCTAGCACTTAGCACAGCGGCTGGCATGGAGAAAATGCTTGATTTGTTTGTTGAAGTAAAGTTAAGAGCATAAGTATGAATTGATAGCTCTTATTATGACATCTGCTACTTATTTTCTTTGAAGTAAAACCTATATACAGAAAAGTGCACAAAATACCAATGTTCAAGAGCCCAATGAGTAATTGCAAAGCGAACAGCTATATAACTACCACCAAAGTCAACAACACCCGATCTCTTGTCTCCAAAGACTTCTAAGTAGAATACTCTCCTTTCTGTCAACGCTTGAACTGCCTACTTCCTATCCTAAAAGACTTAGCTCTGACCTAATTTCTCCTTCTACCTCCAAGCAGGCTGAGGTGTCCCCAGCTGGGTGTCCCCAGCTCCAATCCTATTTATTTCTCTCATATTTCACTTACCATGCTGTAATTGTTGTAATAGATTTGTTAGTTTTCTGAAAACAGGGACAGTTTCTTATTAGTTTGATATCCATCAACAACTATCTCAGTGGCTAGTATATAACAGGTGTTCAATAATGAATGCTGAATACCTGATTAAAAATAGAGCTATTGAAACCTGTGTACATCTGAGTGGTCTCTGAATGTCTTTGGTCCCCCAGATTACTTTCTGGTACTAAAAAAGATGGGCAAGTAGCCTGAGCTCTCCATGACAAACCTTGGAGTCTTAACACAACCCGTCTTAGTTCCAGGTGAGCACTAGGTGAGACTTTTTTTTTCTTTTTCCTTTCTGTTTATGTTTTATCAATCCATTTTGAATTCTCAAGTTGCTTCAAGAAAGTAAAGTGGATCACAAAATTTCCATCGTATTTTTATATATTTTTACATTTTAGTTAGATTTTTCCTATTTTTAAGGAATTGAAATAATTATACAATTACAAAGCAGAGAAGGAAGTAAGGCAATATTTATTTTGACCACTTACTATGCCTTAGGCTATAAGCTAGGCACTCTGGGTCTATTATTCAATTCTCCTGATGGCCCTACGAAGGAAGTACAACTGTCACCAATATAAGATTTCAAACAAAAACAAAACAAAAACCTGAAGCACAATGAGATATTCTCAGTGTGAGGGCTGACTTCTTTCTTAAAGGACTGTGACCAATTGTAGTCATATGTTTTGCAACTATGGGATTATTTTGGACCAGTGCAGCTATTCTTTGCTATTGCCTGGTTGGAATTACCGTGAAATGAGACCTCTCACAAAGTCATTTTAATTTTGAGTTTTGGTCATTATGAGAATGGAATTTGTTACAATTTAAACAATGTAGAATCGAAGAGATTGAAAGAAGAATAGACATGGATGGAAATAAAGAGAGAGGAGAAAAACAGTTTAGAGGGAATAACTAGAGATCATATAGCACAGTGCCTGATTTTCATGTAGCTTTAGATTTAAAAATTTGGAGAGTCTGTGATATATACTCATATACATGTACACACACACACACACACACACACACACACACACACACACAAATATTTTAGGGGTAATTGGTGACCTATGTATCTATCACTGAAAATCTTCAGCAGTATAATAAAGAATATTAGTAAACAGTTGCTCTAGATTGTAGGACTGAAACTCTCAAAGGGGATGAAATCACTAAATGACTGTAACCTTGGGTCAGTCTTTTACCATGTCTGCCATCAGTCATTTCAAGAGATTTTCTCTGAGGATACTTTGTGATTTAAAAAATAATTTTAGTTTTGTCCACATTTTGATACAGTTGTTAATTAACAGATAATAGAAAAAAGTCAGAAGAATCTAAGAGCCATTGTACTCAGCAAACTGGAAAATCAGTCTTTTACTAAATAGTGAACTATATGATTATTATGAAGTCATTTCAATTCCTTTGATATTTACACATATTTTAATGATCTCTTTGTTTTTATATTTGAGTGGATTTCAATCATGTTAAACTTTAGGGATTTTTCCACAGAAGTATTACAAACTCTTAATATGTTCTATAAGTAAAAACTGCATTAAACTGGAATTATTAAAATTAATTTTAAGCCTCTGAAGATAAATTTCTAAGCTTATGGGAGAATATTTAGACTTTTAGACCTAATCCATAAATCACTATCTAGGGTAATGAGACTTTAATGTTCTTTTCCATTTTCCCATTAATTTAGCGTCCAGGGCTTTCAGATAAGTTATTTTAGTATAACCACTATGGAACAAATATGACTCTGTTGCTATGGAAATCTTTATCCTTAAATGTGTGTTTTCCCTTCTGTATTGAAATCTCTAATTTCTTTTCCATAGTTCTATAATCTTACATAGCAAAGTAATTTTATATTTTAATTTTATATTCTAATTTTATATTTTATTATGATTATTGCTGTATAAAAATAAGTATCAGAGACTACATAAGAATAAAATTTAAAAGAAATCAAAGTTTAGCTTTTAAAAAAAAATTATCATTTTGCAGCTACTAGGTAGAACCTATCATTAATTCTATAAATTCCTGAATCATTAATATATCTTGATCCAGATATGATAATGGCCTTGATGGAAAAATTGGAAATTTGGTCTTTACATATGAATGCAAAGGTTTCCAGAAGTTGTATGTCTCTGAATATTTAGTGCCACATGATGCTTTAAGAAGTTACATTAGAAAAATTATTTCTTAGAGATCCAGCAAATACATACACATGACATGTATTATATATACATCCTACAGTGAAGAAAACTGTTTAATCAAGTTTAATACAATATCTTATTAACTTGGTCTTGAAACAATTATTTTCATAATAAAAATGTTAGTCTATTTTGGAAACTGTTCTTCAAAACTCATGCTAAGAAATGTTGCAATATGTCAATAATCCAAGCTTTTATTTTGACACAATTTCCAACCTACTTTTAAAAGGATCTGTAAAAAGTTTTATCAAAGAGTGAAAAATGTGAACAAGTAGAGTCATACCTAGATTTTTTATTTGCCAATAACATAGTATAATTGGTTTCCAAAAATGAAGCCAGAAGATTGTACATGATGTTTTGGAGGATAATTTGACAATGGATGGATTAGGTAACCTGAAAATTCTCCCAATAAAAACACCAAAAAATAAAAATAAAAAAGTAAAAAAGGGAAATAAACATATTTTGAGAGTGTAGCTGAAATTGTAACAAAATAAAGAAAATTTTCATGGGTCACAGAAGTTGGGGTATGAGGAGGCACATGAAATACTTTTAAGGGGTGGAGGTTGGAAAGGTGAAACCCTAACTAGAAATCTGTCACCTATTTTGTTGGAGCCCTATAACAAAAAGGAAAGAGAGAAGTAGGTTATAGGTTGTGTTTTAATGGCAATATAGGTACAAAGCTGTTAATGATGGAGATGTTGAATCATAACACTCCATATATCTGATGTTCTTGATAGTCTTTACCTCAGTAAAATGGGGCTGAGAAAAATTTTCTCACTGGAACGATGAAGAGATAAGAAACTTGTTGGGATATGAATAGGCTCTGCTAGAAAAAGTCATATATTCTTTAGACTTATTTGCATGGAGCAGCTCTCACACAAGTTTGGATTTTGAGTATGATCTACCTGTGAAATCTAGGAAACCCAAGCCAAGAAATTAACATAAAAAGTGGTTTCCATTTTACACCCACTAGGATGGCTATAATCAACAAAACAGAAAGTAACAAGTGTTGGTGATGAGAAATTGAAATACTTATACATTCTGGTGGGAATATTAAATGGTGCAGCTTCTGTGAAAAACTGTTTGACAGGTCCTTAAAAGTTAAATGTAGAACTACGTATGACTCAGGAATTTCACTCCCAGATATATATCCAAAAAAATGGAAAGCAAGGACTTGAACACATATTTCTATACTACAACTTTTATTCACAAAAGACAAAAAGTGAAAACAGCCCAAGTGCCCATCAACAGATGAATGGATAAGGAAAATATGGTACATAATTACAATGGAATATTATTTAGCCACAAAAGAGTGAAATTTTGATATATGCTACATCATGGATGGACCTGAAAAAAATCAAGTGCAGTGAAATAAGCCAGACACAGAAAGACAAATATTGTATGATTACTCTTATGTGAGATGTGTAGAATAGGAAAACTTATAGAGATAGAAAATAGAATAATGGTTAGTAGGCATTGGGAGGAAGAGGGAATTGGGAGTTATTGTTTAATGTGTTCAGAGTTTATGATGAAAAGTTTTGAAAGTAGATAGTGGTGATGGTTACAAAATCCATGAATGTACTCAATGCCACCAAACTGCATACTTACAAACAGTTAAAATGATAAATATTTTGTTTTGTTTTACCTTTTTTTTGAGATGGAGGCTTGTTATCTTACCCAAGCTTGACTCAATACTCTCACCTTAGCCTCCTGAATAGCTGGGACTACAGGTGCATGCCACTACGCTTGACTTGAGAAATATTTTATTATGTATATTTTATCACAAGAAAAAAGTAGTCTCAGACCTGTGGTCATCCTGAGGCACTTGGAGAGAGCACCCACAAAATGTCTTTGGAGAAACCAGCCAGCTCTCTTATTCCAACTTGGGCAGATATTAGGCCTTAATGAAGATAAATCTTCAATTTAAACTACACAACACATGAGAAAACATTTACTTCATGAGCTAGCTCAACTGATGACAGAACTTCAAGATTATATACTCAAGAATTTCAGTCAACACAACCAATTCTCAATGTAATAAAAGAAATCAGAAGACAATGGAATAATGCCTTCAAAACTGCAAATCTGCTTCAGTTAAATCACCACACAAATGTCAAGATAAAGTGAGGTCATTGACATCAACATATTCTAAGGCCTTAAACTGTTAAAGGAAGAGTAAATATACTGACTGACTGACTAATAAAGCCTAAAATTAGTCAATTTTAAGTCTTAACATTTTAAAGATTTAAAAATTTTAAGACTGTAGCTTCCAAATTTTTGATCTCAGGTCCATTTTAAAAGTTTAAAAGTTATTAAGGACTCCAAATATATTTCATTTATGGGATTCACATCTATCAATATTTACAACATTAAAAAATGAAACAGAAAAATGTTAAATATTTGTTAATTTTAGTTAAAAATAATAGTAAAAAATAATCACATGTTAACATAAATGGTAATTTCTGTGGAAATAACTGTATTTCCCAAAAAAGTATTAATCAAGAAGACTAACATTGTTTTCACACTTTTAAGAATTTCCCTAGCCAGGCTCGGTGGCTCAGCCTGTAATCCCGCGCCTTGGGAGGCTGAGGTGAGTGGATTGCCTGAGCCAGTGGGTTCGAGACCCACCTGGGCAAGCGAGACCTCATCTCTACAATAAATCAAAAAATTAGCCGGGCATGGTAGCGCGTGCCTGTAGTTCCAGCTACTTGGAAGGATCGCCGGAGCCCAGCAGGTCGAGGCTGCGGTGGCCGGGAGCAGCCACTGCACTCCAATCTGGGCGACAGAGTGAGACTCCGACTCAAAAAAAAAAAAAAGAATTTCCTTAAAGACTGGAATTACTGTCTGACTAGATTAGCATATCTGCTTCTGCACGAAATCTCTTATAATATCACACATTATTTAGCCTCTAGCATGACAGAATGAGAGTAAAAAAGACAAATAATGTCTTAGTAATATTTAAAGAGTTTTGACTTCACATACTCCCTTCCCCCAACACCAAAGGTTCTTGGAGACAGACCCCCAGGAGCTCCAGATCACAATTTGAAAATCACAGTTTGAAACTGAGATTATATCATGGGATTAAAAAATATAATTATGTGCCATTTGTAAGAAAAATATTGAAAACATAAGAAGAACAAGTTGAAAGTACAAAGATGATAACCAAAAACCATGTGTGACTTTTAACATGAAGCCAGTAGGATTTAAGGCAAAATGTATTATTGGAGATCAAGAGAATAACAATATTTTGATAATATTCTCCAGGAATATCTAACAATCCTAAACGTATAGTGTTTCTAATTAGACTCAAAAGATATGAAGACAAAATTGACAAACTTAAAACTATTGTGGAATATGTTGCAACATATCTCTAAGTTAATTGCTAGATGCTCAGACAAATGAACAATAAAATAAACAAGCTTGTTCTAGTTGATCTAGGGGTATGCTGACAGTCTTACCAATGCCAGCCATTTCATAAAGTGTATGAATTCAACCTCTGTAAAGCTGAAAGTTAAAACCGTGGATTCTCACAACCCTATGTTCCTACTTGAGAGACTTTCTAATAAAGATTGAGTTCATGGCAAGGAGGGGGGTAATTTAGGCACAGTAGGATTCTTAATTAAGTCTTTTAAGTCATTAGAACAATTTATTGTGCTATTTGGAAAATATTGCTTGGGTGACTGCCGCAAAGATGCTGTATTTATTCCAAATGCCATGCTTACTGCTAATAAGAAACAAAGAGGGACTTTCTCTATGCCCAAGAACATGGAAGTAATGAAATAAGATTGCCTCTCAAAAATTAAATGGATTTGTTTGACCAGAGAATAGATATTCAAAATTACCTTAAATGAATCAGATATTTATTAAGAATTGTTTTAGATGTTTTCCATGCCTACTCCACAGGTCAAGGCTTCACTATAATCTAACTGAAAGTCTTAACATATGAAAAGAATATCATGCAAAAGGGGGGTTAGTTGCCCCTTTTGGGAAGGGAAAGTTTGTAAGTAAATTTTCCCAGGGTGTCCCCAGCACTAAGCACAAAAAAAATTTGTCTTGGTCAACAAATATTATTATGTGGTCTTTGCTGCAGTCCTGACCACTGAGAGGAAACAATTAGCCTCCTTTGCTCTAATTCCTTGCTTTTTCAATTAATGTTCTTATTATAATTTGGCTTCCTGGGCATACTAATCTACAGGAAGAAAATTTACTAGTCATTGAACACAAGCATCTAGTTCACCTTCATAATGATATTGTTCTCTCTAAAATAAGAATAACATTCTTTTCATTTAAAAAAAAAAAAAGTTTGGAAGGCTGAGGCGGAAGGATTGCCTAAGCCCAGCATCGACGCTGGGTTGGCCGTGAGCGTGCCACTGCACTCCAGCCTGGGAGACAGAGTGAGACTCCAACTCAAAAACAAAAACAAAAACACAGTTGCTTCTGCATTTGGTTACCAGGAGTCAACTCCCTGGAGTCTGATTCCCTCTGGATGTACCGGTAACCCAAATCCCAGACCTCCAAAGCTGAACTGGAATGAGATGACAGCCCCTGGATCCTCCTGACTGCCGGAGCCTGTCAGGCATCTTACAGATCTACCCCAGGGAGACAGTTGACCTCACTGCCATATGTTCCATTCGCACTGCAATACTGATCTCCCAAGTACGCATGCTCTGGTTCATCCTCTGCTTGATCATGGGAAGAGAACAAACCAGTACCTTTTTCCTTACTTTTTTTTTTTTTCCCCCACAGATTCAGCAACAAACACAATCCTGTTGACCATGGCGGAATATTTTAAGATGAAATAAGAATTTCAAGATCTTCAAACAGTTTATAGTAAAGAAATGATTAAACTTGTATGCAATAATACAAGACTATTCTAAGGATTCTACAGGGATGCAGAAAATGGCTATGCTGTTTGTAAGAGACAGATATCACCTCTGCTGGAAGGGAAAGGCTTAACAGTATATATATATATATATATGTATATATATATATACACACACACACATATATATATACACATACATATATATATATAAAACTTTGAAGAAATGTGACTGCTAGAGTGAGAGTCAAAAAAATGTGTTCAAAATTATTTCTTCTCAACACACAGGCTTAAATCCCTTTGGGGACTTCTTACTGTTTAGGAGCAAAGACTAACATATTTAGCAGGCCGGTCTCCAACTCTATCTTGTCCTGGGCTGGCTCCGTTCTCTGTTCTCTGAGCTTCCTGGCCTTCTTGTAGCTCCTTTAAAAAGTGCCATTAGAATTTGTTGACTCTTTTTTTTTTGATATACATTCGGGTGTTTCCATTTGGGATGTATTATAAATAAATAATATGAATTATAAATGTTAATTTCATAACAACATATGAACAAAGTTGCTATGAATATTCTTATACAAATCTTTGTGGGCATATCTTTACCTTAATCCTGAGTAAACACCTAGGAAATTTTGGGGGCATAGGTAAGTATTAGTTTAACTTTTTTGTTTGTTTGTTTATTTGCTTTGATTAGAGGATTTTATGGCCACATTATAATAGTACAATGTTAAAAACAACCAAAACATTCAACAATGAGGAAATAATAGCATTAATTACAATGCTGGTTCATTTCCCTGGTGGACTGTTATGCAATGATTAAAAATCACATTTTAAAATATTCCTGTTGTTGCAAGTTAATTTTCTTCATAAAATTTTAAGTTAAAAAAGCAAAATCTAAAACTGCAACAAAAATACTCACATGAATATCTGGATAGAAATATGCATAAAATATGCATCATTCTCTCTAGAGATGAGGCTATGTGGCTTTTACTTCTATATTTATTCATTTTTAAACTTTTCAAATTTTCATTAATTTGCATGCTTTACTTTTTGTTTCTTATTTTTAATTCAATAGCTTTGAGGTTACAAATAGTTTTAGTTACAGGGATCATAGTATAGTGATAGAGAGGTCTGGGCTTTAAGTGTACACACCACACGACCTGTGCACAGTTTACCCAACAGGTGATTTTTCATCCCCTTCCCCACTCTTCCTTCTGAGTCTCCAGTGTCCATTATGCCATTCTATATGCCTTTGCAGATCCTTAGTTTAACTCTCACTTATGAGAACATGCAGTATTTGGTTTTCTATTCCTGCGTTATTTCACTTAGAATGATGGTCTACAATTCTATCCAAGTTGCTTCAAAGGACATTATTTCATTCTTGTATTAGTTAAACTTTATAAGAACTGCATAACTGTTTTCTAACGTTTGTAACATTTCACCCACCAACTAGCAATGTATGAAAGTTCTAGTTCTGCATTCTTACCAGCACTTGGTATTGACATTGTTTTTAATTTCAGCCATTCTACTAGGTGTACACTGGTATTCTATCTTGGTTTTAATCTTAATTTCTCTGATGATTAATGATGTTCAGCACTTTTCATGCCTTATTGGTCATTTGTATATTTTCCTTTAAAAGTATCTTTTCAATCTTTTACCAGGTTTTAAAAATTAGGTTCTCTTGTTATGAACGATTTGTAGGATGTCTTTATTCTGGACACAAGTGCTTTGCCTGATATACATTTTGCAAACGTTTTTGTGACTTGCTGAATAATTTTCTTAATAAGATTTCTTGATAAGCTGAAGTTTTACATTTTAATTAAGTCGTTTTTTTTTATGGTTGGTGCTTTTTGTGTTCTGTCTAAGACATTTTTGCCTAATTCAAGTTGGTGAAGAATTATCTTATATTTTTCCTGAGATACATTAACATTTTAGCTTTGGCTCCTAGGTTTATAATCTAAATTTAATTAATTTTTCTTTGAAATAGTGGTTTAAATATTTTTTTTGTATGGTTATATAATTGTTCCACTACCACTTATTCAAAATAAAGACTTTCTTCCTCCTATTGAATAGTTTCAATGCCTTTATAAAAAACCAATTACTTAAACTGTGCATGGTGGTATGTACCTATAGTCCCAGTTACTAGGGAGGCTGAGGCGGAAGGACAACCTGAGCCTAGGAGGTCAAGGCTGCGGTGAGCCGTGATCATGCCACTGCACTTCGGTCTGGGTGACAGAGTGGGACCCTGTCTCAAAAAACAAAACAAAACCAAACAGTTGATTATATATATAAGTCTATTACTGGAATTTCTATGCTTTTCTTTTGACCTATTTGTCTGTCCTTATGCTGTTACTACAATAGCTTGAGTATTTATAGTGTGTCTTGAAATCAAGTAGTGGCACTTCTCCAATTTTGTTCTTTTTCAAGATGGGTTTTTCTAGGCATTTTCCATATTTATATAAAAATTTTGGAATCAGATTGCCAGTTTTTAAAAACAAAACAAACTTAAAAATCTTGCTTGAATTGTGATTGAGGTTGTGTTGAGTCTGCAGATCAATTTTGGGGGAAAAAATAACATTTTAACAATACTGAATTTTCCAATTCATTGCTATGGCATATATTTCTGTTAGTTCAGGTATTCTTTAATTTTCCTCAGCAATGATTTGTAGTTTTCAGTGAAGAGGTCTTGCATATATTTTATTAACTTTATTCTCTAAGAATGTATGTTTTTATGGTTTTTAAATATGACAGTTTTAAGTTTCATTTTCTAATTGTGCATTGCTAAACTCTAGGGAATCAGGTGATTTTTGTATTTGACCTATATTGATATCCTATAACTTTGCTAACTCCACTTGATAGCTTTAGTAGTTGTTTTGTAGATTCCTTGGGATTGTCTATATGTAGACAATTATATCATATGTAAATGGAGAAAGTTTTAGGTTTTTTTCACAATCTTTATAATTTGTATTTTTTTCCTGATATGTTGGCTAGGACCTCAAGAAAAATGTTGAATAGTAGCGGTAAGAGTAGACATTCTTCCTGTTGCCAATCTTAAGGAGAAAGCATTCAGACATTTATAATCAAGTGTAATTTTATCTGTAGATTTTGAACAAATAACTTTTATGAGCCTATTCCTAGTTTGTTAATTTTTTAAAAATCATGAATAGGTTCTGAATTTTTTCAAATGCTTTTTCTGCATCTACTGAGCTGATCATTACTTTTCCTTTTTTTATTATGTTATGTGGTTAACTGTTTTCACCCAGTTAAAACAGAATCTTGCCTTACCGTGCAAAACTTCAGTTGGTCATGATACATTTTTTTTTTATAAATTACTAGATTTAAATTGTTGATTTTTGTTAGTAGTTTTTAAAAATCTATGTTCACAAGATATCTTGGTATGCACACACACACAAAAAATTTTTGTACTGTCCTTATCAGGACAGTTTCAATATCAAAATTCTCCTAGTCTCATAAAGTGAGTTGAAAAGTGTTCTGTATTTTTCTTCCTTTATTTTTTGGGGGACAAGGTGTAGAATTAGTATTACTTCTTCCTAAAGTGCTTGTGGGATCATCAAAGAATCCAGATTGGCCTGGAATTTTCTTTGAGGGATAGCTTTTAATTGCAAGTTTAAACAGATATGGGGCTATCTAGATTTTTTTTAACATTTTGGATTTGGCAGTTTCCTCCAAAATATTTTTTACATTTCATCCGAGTTGTCTAGCTTTGCCATAAAGTTTTTAATAGTATTATCTTATTACATAATGTCTGCAGTTTCCTTACTGATACTCTCATTTATTCATAACACTAATATTTGCATTTTTTCTTTTATTCTTTATCCGTCCAGTTATGAGTTTTTCAAATTTATTAATCTTTTCAAAGAATCAACTTTGGCTTTGTTGATTACCTCTAGTGTTTATGTTCTATTTCACTGATTTCTGCTTATATATTTATTTTTAAAAATTTATTAGGATTTACCTTAGTCTTCTAGCTAAAGTTGAAGCTTAGGACTTTTCTTCTAATAGAGTGCGGTAAAATTTTTCTTAAATACTACTTTCTCAGTCTCACACATATTTTGACCTATTGTACTTTCATTATCATTGAGTTCAAAATATTTCATAATTATTCTTATCTTTTCATTTTGAACTCATGGTTTTTGGGGAAATGTATTGCTCAATTTCAAAATATTTTGTGTTAATTGATTTTTAATTTTATTTTATTATGGTCTGTGAGCATAGTCTGCATGATTTCAATGATTACATTAATTGAGACTTATTGTATAGTATATAATCTATCTTGGTGAATGTTACATGTGCGCTTAAAAGAAAATGTATTTTGTAGATACTGGGTGGGTAATATTCAATAAATGTCATCTAAATTGTCTTTCAGATTCTTCCTGATCTTTCTATCATCAATTACTGAGAGATCAATGTTAAAATATACAACAGTAGTTGTGGATTTGTCAGTCCTTTCCTTTAGTTCTGTTAACTTTTTCTGTATGCAGTTTAAAACCTTACTATTAGGTGCATATGAAAGAGGACTGTTAATGATTTCTTGACGACTGTCTCTTTAGTATCTAGAAATGTGCATTTTTGTCTCTTCATCTATTTATAATAGCTCTTTAAAAAATACTTTTTGACAATTTCAGCGTCTGTGTCATCACTGAGATTTTTTTACCTGTTATTTTTCTTTTATTTCATGTCAGAGAGGTAATGTTTTGACATCGTTTTGAGGATGGTACATCTCACATATGAATGTAAACACCCAATCATTATACTTGTGAACTACAAAAGAACTTGTCATTTTTTCATGGTTCCATGTTATATTTCCTTGTATTCACACATTTGGTAATTTTTTATAGTCTCTAGGAAGCTTGTGGATGTTATATTATTAAGAATCTGGATTTTCTTGTCTTCCTGTAAAAATCATTGAGCTTTGTACTCATGTGCAGTTAATTTAAGATCAGCTTGATCTTGTTGAGTCTTGGTTTAATGCTTTATTTGGTTGTGTAGGATAGCGCTGGTATAACCCTCCTCAACCATTTCCTTTCTAGGCTGTCAATGGAATGTCCAGGACATTTAGCAGTTCTCCTTGTTGTTGATGGTTGGAACTCCAATTTTTCCCAGCACCATATCATATCAAGAATCAGTATTCTGCTTACACTCACCCAGTAGCTGTTCATCTCTAGTCCTTGTAAAAAGTCTTTCCCTGTACATAGTAAACAGTATTTGGCTGAAACTCAAAAGGGCCCTGTGAAGATTTCTGGTATTCCTTCTCTGAACGTCTTCTTCCTTTCTGGTACTTTCTCAGAAAATTCCAGATATTCCAGAAGCTCCAAACACCACTCTATCAAAAATGTTTCAGTATATGCGTGTTTTATATTTTAGCTCTTTAAGAAGAGAAATGATACTTTGCACACCTTAAATTGCAGGACTATGAAACTGGAAAAACTGTAGTGAATATGATATACAACCACTTCATAATGCATGTGTTGAAGATGGAATCCAGTTCTCTGCCTTCAACTCAGTGCTTCCCTCACAATGCTAAGCATTAACTAGATCTTTGTTTAAAAAGGGATTTGTCATTTTATCATCCAGAGGATGACACTAAAGAGAGATAAAATCAAGTCAATACATAAAAGGAAGTATACTTAATCTTTATAAACTTTCTGTACAGACTTCCCCATAAACTAAATTAAAAATTTATTTGAAGCCTTTCCACAAGTAGTACACTCTTATAACAGAGCAAATCATTCTATTGTTACACTGATCTGCAGAAACTATTGACAGAAAAATAAGTAAAATGTATATAGACAACGCCCTGCCTATCAGGAAAAAAGAAGAAAGGGGGCACAAAAATGTGCAGATATCTTCTTTACAAATGAGAATATTTAAAAACACAAATTTCTTATGCAATAAAATAATACATTATTTTTAAGACCTTGATGAGTATAGATAAGCAAAAATGGAACATATTTTGTTTAGACCACTTACCATTTCACAATATGGGCCAGCCCATTTGTCTATGTGGACTATTAATATTTTTCATTTCTGTACTTACTTTTTATACTTTGTATGTGTCAGGTTTTTTGCTACCCATCAATAATTATTTCTACAAGTGTAAAACTATTTTATGTTTAATTTTGTTTTTATCACTCATTTACCAGTTAAGATACTGATTTTGACTGGCTATTTACTCTAATTACAAGCAGGAGGAAAATTACACCCATATTCTAAGAGCTCCGTGGGTTTAGAAAAAAAAAAAAAAAGATGTTTCCTAGCAACTCTTGAGGAATAGCAGCTGAGAGGTCCTGAAAGTAAATTGAGTGAAATTAAATCACCTGTGGGTCATTTGGCACAGGTAGACAGTTGTCACTATAGCTTTTCCTTTCTTAGCTAATGGAATTGGTTATATAATGCTTTATAATTCCATGTGGAGTACTGTTTGGTCCTCTGAAATCTAAACTTTTAAGAGTTAAGACAGTGATGAAAGGCAAATGGTAACGGCTGACTTCTTAGCTTTTTAGTGTGGAGTATGGTGATTTGTGATGAGAACATACCAAATAGGAAGTAACCATGTCAAGTTATGTTAATTCAAAATAACTAAAATGATCTAATATTATATCAAAGCAATATTAATTCTATGAGTGTATAAAATCAAGTTCTGTATTTACTGAAAACTCTTCACATTTCTTGTTTACTGATTGATAATCCTCAACCAATCTCAAAGTTTTCCACAAACACTCAATGTCAGATTGTATGCAACTGTATATTTTCTTCAGAAATGCTTACTTGGATTGTCCTCTGCTTGAAAAAAGAATTCTCCCAGTATAACTAAAGTTTCCCTTTTATTTAGTTTAAAAATAGTTGTAAACATAAAGCACCAGATGACCTGAGAAAACATTTCAACAGAGTTCTTTTGGGGAGCTCAGAGCTTAAATACAGTTACCAGGATTGCAGATGGTCAGTATGCATGACAGAGCCTATCAAGTTACTGATTTCTTTCTCAGGCAGATGGCAAAGAGGCCTGGCAGAAGCTCAGTTTTTATGTTGTGAATGTGTGTGTGAGAGAGAGAGAGAGATTTCTGAAGAACAAAGGTCTATGAAAGACAAAAATAATGGCCTATGTTACCTAGGCCATATTTGTCAGTACAATATTGAAAACTAATCTATGAGTTTTGAAGTTATGCACGGAAAGAATACTTTACCTAACAACAACCAAAAAACAACTATAAGGATGATATTTCACCTAAACTGAGGTCTAAATTTTCCTATTGAAACTTAAACAATGATAAGCATCTAAAAGAGCTGAAGGTTGATTTGATTGACAGGAAAACTTGAAATTTAATATTAACTTTTACTCTTTGAAAATAGGGGAATTGTATTCTTTGCTAGTGATATTTGGAATCTTTAAATGATATTAATTTATATTTTTCCATTTATAAGATTCAAAATAGTCTCTTTTATAACCATTTTTTCTGTTTGTCTTTTTTAATAATACAATTCTCTATTCAACTTCAGCTCATCTCTTCTGAAAAGTAAATGAAAGACTTTAAAAGAATTGCTAGTTATAGAGCAGTATTAGAATTAGTGGTGCTTCTTTGTTATATCTGTGTAGGACACAATCGTTTCCTTTAGGTCATAGAGCAAGTGAAGCTTCTAGATCTCCATGTCAAAACAAATGTGTTGCTTTTAAAACTAGTCTGTCATCTGACATATCTCAATTACTCATCATGAGAACAGTCAGAGATGAGGGACTTTTTTCTTATTTCTTATGACCTAGGATGTGGTGAGTCAGCAAGCAAATTTCCAGTCTAATTTCTGGTGGAACCTGTCCCAGGGAACAAGATATTTTGAGAAGAAAATGAGTTGGACCTTGCCTGGGGCTAGATGTGGATAAACCATCTATCTCTTCTGGACTAGAAAGACAGCCACACATTTGGCAGGGAATGCTCAGTCCACTGACGGAGCAGACAATTGACAGAGCTGGAAAAGCACATCTGGTGCGTTATTAAGTATCAGGATAATGAACAGAGGTCATAATTAAGCTTGTACTTAACAGCTCATTGCCTTGAGTAATAATAACAATGACTTTATAAAGGCACCTTTCTTTTCTCTCATTGTTCTCACAAGGAAATTTAATGATGTCAGAGTTGTCATCATCAGTAAAATATTCAGCCCTGTCCTTAATTAAAATCTTCTCCCTAGTCTTCACATTAATATTTTCATGTTTACCATTTAAAAAATTATTTCAATTGCTCCTCGGAGATAAATCAGAATATCAACCCCAACACAAATAAATAAGTCAGTCCAATTATATGTGTGAGGAAATTAATTCATTTATATATGTCTATTCACAAAGAGCTAGAAAATTCTAAAAAAAAACCCCACTTCATATGAATACTGTATTTTAATGAATAGAAACACTAAAATGGATTATGAAATACAAATGGCATAATATGATGTCTGTAAAATCTGCATTATATCATTAGAATGTTTTTGCATAAAGATTGACTTTCTATTGGAGACAAAAGAAAGGAAAGAAAGATGATAGCGGGTAACTAGAAATAATATTTTGACAAAATTAATGTGTCCTAGTTTTATAAAATAGAGGTAAGATTCAAGTCAAGGTTAAATAAAGAGGAATTAGACCTATTATTGTATAAGCTGTATTAAACAAATGACGAACACATACAAAACAGTAGTTGCCAGAGAGTGATTCTTTTGTATTGTGATAAGAACATTTAAAATGAGATCCACCTTCTTAAAAAATTTGAGATGCATAATACATTAGTGTTAACTACAGGCACAATGTTGTGCAGCAGATCTCTAGACCTTAACCATCGTGTAAAACTGAACCTCTACAGCTGTTGAATAGCAACTGCCTGTTTCCCCCTTTCCACAGCCCCTGGCAATCACCATTCTACTTTCTGCTTCCATGTGCTTGAATATTTTGGATATCTCATTTGGTGATATTACTATCTGTGATTGACTTAATCACTTGGCATAATTTCTTCAAGATTTGTCCATGTTTTTGCATAAAACAGAATTTTCTTCTTTTGTAAGGGTGAATAATATTCCATTGTATGTATATATTACTTTTAAAAAAATCCATGCATCTGTTAATGAACATTTAGCTTGGTTCTACATCTTGGCTATTGTGAATAGTATTGCAATAAAAATGGAAATAAAATAGCTCTTCAAGATTGCATTTCAATTCTTGAAAGAAGGTGATTTCAGTACAGCAAATTAGCCCTGGGCTAATTGCACAATAAAAAAGCGTGGGTTCTGTGTGTATTTAACTGCATGTAAATTTTGCATGGGTTGTCAGAGATGAGTTTTTGAATCATAGGTAGCATAGGAGACAAGGCATTTAACATCAGACAGATGAGGATTATGGACCTTAAAATTCTGAATAATCTAGTAGGCAAACAGATCCAGAGTTGTTAAAGTTATTTTTGTTTGTATGGTAATTATTGTCGATTCTAAATCCTGTAACTTTACTGAATTCATTTGTTAAATCCAGGAGTCTTTCAGTAGGGTTTTTGGGGTTGATAGCTATTATTAAAAAATTGAAAAGTAATGAATGTGGGTGAGGATGTGGAGATAAGTGATAGCGTATGCAGTGTTAGTGGGAATGCAAATTAGTACAACCTCTATGGAAAACAATATAGAAATTTCTCAAAAAACTGAAACTAGAACTACCGTTGAATGCAGCAATCTCTACTGGGATTACCCAAAGGAAAATAAATCATGATCTCAAAAAGATACCTGTGCTCATAGGTTTATTGTAGCACTATTTACAATAGCTAAGATATGGAATCAATCTTTGATTAATCAAAGGTGGACAGATGTCTATCAATGGATGACTGGATAAAGGAAATGTGAGACACACACACATATACACACACACACCATGGAATACTACTCAGCCATAACAAGAATGAAATTATGTCTTTTGCAGCAATATAGCTAGAACTGAAGGCCATTAGCTTAAATGAAATAACTCAAAAGCAAAAAGTCAAATACTTCATATTCCCACTTATAAGTGGGAACTAAGCAATGTGTACGCATAGACATAGAGAACGGAATAATAGACATTGGAGACTTGGAGGATGAGAAAGGAGTGAGGAATGAGAAATGCTTATTGGGTACAATTTACACTGTTCTGGTGATGGCTACCCTAAAGGCCTAGACATCACTGCTACGCAATATATCCATATAACAGAACTGCACTTGGGCCTCCTAAATCTATAACAATAAAAATAATAATTATTGTTGTTACTTAGTTGAAACTCACATATAACATCTCCATCTGTAGTCAAAGAATCTATATTCTCTGGAATAATGACAATTGAGTGAGATTAAGTGAACGGTGCAGATTAAGTAGGATTGTTGCTCCTGATTATCTTCAATTTCATTATGAATCAAAACCCCACATGGGTTAAGAGCAAGGACTTTGGAAAAGTTCTGATTCTGAGTGCTGGTTCCTACATGTGACTTTGGATAGGTCAGTTATACTTCCTGATTTTCAATTATCATACAGGTAAAAAAACAGGGTCATGAAAATACCTCTCTCATGGGTATAAGGTGGGAGACAAAAAAACCCCACCAGAATTATTTTTTAGAAGGCAGACCCCTTGGAGTACAGGCTTCCCCTGCTAGGTAAGTATTCTAGGAACCCACTGGCATCAGTGTACTAGCTAGCATTGTTGTGAGTCACAATTTGTGGAAGAAACATCCTGAGTTGTGGCAAACAGGTGCCTTGTTCTTCCACCATCACTATACACATGCCCACACAGTGCTGAGTGTTTTAGTTTTGACCAAAAACAGCATGACTCCCATGCTTCACTCTCCCTATTCACCCAATCTTGCCCTGAGTGATTTTTTTTTTCCCTGAATAAAAAAAGTCTTCAAGGGGAAACATTTTGCTGAGGTGGAAAAGGTGAAACAAAAAATGGCAGAAGCACTAAAAAACACCAAAACGGACAAATTCAAAACTTGTTCTGACCAATGGAAAAGGCGTTTTGACAAGTACATTGCAACAAATCATGAATACTTTGACGGTAACTAAAGTTTAAATATATGAGAGTAAATACACAATTTTTTATAAATAAATTCCATTTTGGAGAGTCTTGCTTTGTATTGAAATAATCAAATGAGGCAATGTATGTGAGGAATTTAGTGTAGGTTTTAAAAATTTAATAAATGTTACATATTATACCTGGACAACATGAAAAGAGTTTCCTACTATAAGAAAACAGAATTATCTGTTACAAAATCATTTGCCCTTCCAATTAACAAGGTATATGAAAAAGATAAAGTATAATAATGGATCCTCATGGGCAAATGATAGAAAACAAAACTGCTTTTGGAGTACTTGTCTTTTGTGTCAGAAAAGAAGAGTATTGTCAGTACACTAGTCAAATGCCAAGCTTTGGGAACTCTTGACCTAGCTTTGGGGATACAGTGGATACCCCCAGATATTTTTAAAATTCAGCTCCCATTAAAGTTGTGGCAAGGTCCTTGACCTACCATGAAAATTTACCCTATGAGCCAGCATGAGAGAATTGAGTATCTTTGTTATTGAGATTGGACTGTTGATTGGTTGGCCATTTTAGGTCTAGGATGGACCACTTGAAATATTGCTCAGGAATGCCCTGGAAACCCCACTAAAAGATAGTATTTTGTACCTGTCTCTGTTAGAACCACACATTCCATGGTGAATTATTCTATTCTAGGTGTTGCTTCAATACCATCCTAGCTCAGTGCTGATTGACTGAAGCTCACTGACTCTTCAAGACTGACATAGTCTGACTGTTCTATTTGCTCTTTTATTCCTGACTTTCTTTTTTTACCTTGTCTATTTCACATTCCTGCTCCTTGCCCAAAAGGTCATTCTGGCTCTCCTAACATGAGCATTTGATCCATCCTGACAAAACTTTTGCCCAAACTTGTAAAGTTTTGTGCATTAAGTCTGAGTACCACAAAAGATGGTTTATTTTCTACTCATTTGTTCTCATGATCCATCTCAGTAGTTCATTTGTCATAAATACTCAGCAATCTCACCTCTCTGTCCCTGTGTCCCACTTGCTGGCACAAATTCAACCTTAGTGAAATCTGCCACTTTACCCATCCCACACTTATGACAGACTAACTCAGTGAGGCTAGAGACAAAATCAGAATTGAAACTGCATTAATGAAGCTCAATTTACAATTACAATTATTTTGTCACCACCAAATTGCCAAGCTACCTGCATCTAATCCTACATATTCTGCTATTTCCCCCTGTTATTCATCAAGGCCAATCTTACCATTTATGCATCTTATCACTTCATATATTACCAGTTCAAGGATTTTGCTCCTACAGTTATTTATTATTCGTCATCAAATTTCCCTTGTCTATTAGATCAATTCTTTCAGCATACAAGTAAGCTACACTATCTCCCATACTTAAATAGAAGCCCTCCTTTACCCTAGAGCCCTGTCTAGCTACCATTGGAGCTGTCTGCCTCCCTTATAATATTATTACTTTTAAAATAATGATATTTTTTATTAATAGCGTCCCCTTCTCACTATTCCCGCTCTTTCAACTCCATTCTTTTCTGACGCAGCTCCAATAAGATGTGACCCATCTCTCCACTGAATCTAAGCTTTTCCAAGATCTCTACATTACCAAGTCTGATAGTCAATTCTCAGTCTGCTTATAATGATTTCCTAGGAGTACTTGACACATTTGACCACTCCTAACTTCTTCAGTCATCTTCACTTGGCATCCAGAAGCAGGTTCTCCCTGGTTTTCTTCCTTTTTCCATGGATGCTCTATTTCAGTCCTTTTGGATGTATCTTCTGTATTTTGTTAGTTTCCACATTTGGGGATGCTCCAAGATGCTGTCTTCAGCCACCTGCTGTTCTCTAGCTATACTCTCCTCTCAGGTGGCTCTCATTTTTTGTCTCTCAAATGTACATTTTAATTTTGGCCTTTGAGCTTCAAACTCAAATTTTAAAAATCTTCGTACGGAAATCTAATTATTTTAAAAGTAGTCAGCCCAAAATAAATCTATGAATTTTGAATCTTCCTGATACAGTCATTTGCCCCAAGGTTTTACAGATTCAGAAAGGGCATCTGCATTCTTCTAGTTTCTCAGGAAAAACATCTTTAAGTCTCCCTTGACACCTCTCTTTTCCTCACACCTACATTGAATTAATTAGCTAAACTTGGTGGCTCTATATTGAAAATATGTCCTAGATCTGACCACTTCTCAAGACTACTATGCTGGCTCAATTGATAATCGTTTCTCATCTGGACTACCAACATGTCTTCCTGCTTGTGCTCTTGCCTTTTTGCAATCTCTGTTCCATGCAGCAGCCAGAGTGACCTTATTGATGATTAAGTTACATCATGTCACTCCTATGCTTACATCATGCTAATAAAATTAGAAAATCATTCTTATTTCTTGCTACAGTAAACAAGGCCCCTCAGAATCTGGCCTTTACCTTCTTTAATGAATTTACTTGTTATTCCTCCTCCTCATTGCTTCTTGCTTCAGTCATGTCACATTTCCTGCTTTTCTCTCAACATGACAAACTTGTTCCTGTTTCAGGGATACATATTTGCTGTTCCTTCTGCTTGGGATGTACTTTGCTCAGATCTTCACATAGAATGTCATCTCATTCTTCAAGTCTCTATTCAAATGTTGCCTCCTCAAAGAATCTTTCTTGATAACCTTAACTATGTGAATATGTGTACACTGAAGGTTGTGTTTTAATAAAGTTATTTTTAAATAAAAAGACATATGTGATCTATTTGGGGGCAATATGTTTTGTCTTTCTCAAATATATGTTTTTAAATAGCTTGCCATTTTCAGAGAGACTCTTTGTGTAATGATGAGGTCCAACACCTCTACATACAGATGTTTCTACTCTGAAGGTCTGAATTTAAGCTTACATCATTATCTAATAAAAAAAATTATGAGTTTAAATGTTTCAGGATATACACAAGTCTTCAGAATTATACAGGTAGGAAATACAAGAACGTTTGAGTTCATGAAAGTGTCTGGGACACAAGACAATAAGATAACAAATAATAAGATATGTAACTTGAGAAGCAGATGCTAAAGTGTGTATTCAAGAGACTCAGAATAGCCAAAAAAATCTTGAAAAAGAAGAACAAGGTTGAAATACTTCCCTACTACAAAGTTAAATTAATCAGCTGGGTGCGGTGGCTCATGCCTGTAATCCCAGCACTTTGGGAGGTGGAGGTGAGAGGATTGCCTGAGCCTATGGGTTCAAGACCAGCCTGGATACCTTGGTAAGACCTCATCTCTACAACAAATAAACAAAAAAATTAACTGGATGTGTTGATAAATGTCTGTGGTTCCAGCTATTTGGGAGGAAGGATCACCTTAGCCCAGCAGGTTGAAGATGCAGTGGCTGTGAGCGTGCCACTGCACTCCAGCCTGGGTAACAGAGTGAGACTCTGACAAAAAAAAAAAAAAAAAATCGAAAACGAAGTTACATTAATCCCAGCAATGTAGAATTTACAGAAGAATAGATATATAGACCAATGAAATTGAGAGCCCAGATGTAACCTGTTACATTTTACACTCAATTTACTTTGGGCAAGGGTGCCATGACAATTCAATGAAAAAAAAATAGTCTTTTTAACAGATGGTGTTGGAACAACTAGATACGTACATGTGAAACAGTAAAGTTGAACCCCCTCCCCACACCATACGCAGAAATTCAAAATGGATCATAGACCTAAATTCTTAGAAAACATACAGCCATAAATCTTCATGACTTTGGATTCGGCAGTCTTCTTAGATATGACACCAAAAGCACATAGCGTGCTCTCTCTCTCTCTCTCTAAATATATATATATATATATATATTTGTGTATTTATATATATATTTGTGTATATATACACACACATATATACATATATATACACAAATAAATATACATATGTAACTTGAAAAGTGTATGCTAAAATTTATATTCAAGAGACTCAGAAGAGCCAAAATAATCTTGAAAAAGAACAAAGTTTAAAGACTTCCCTATTTCATATGTATGTATGAGAGAGAAGCTAATCAGAAGCTGGTTAGGCAGACAGACAGGGAGGATCTCGAGGAGACATAACACTTGCAGGAACACCCCTGCACACCCCTGCTACATAACTGTTAGCTGAAAATGTGATTAATGCAGTTGAGAACATCGTCTCAACCCAGAATGTACTGCTTAAAGGAATATTCTGCTACCTGAATGCGGGCACAGTAGCTTAACTAAATGTCCTAACTTGTCCTTAGTTTATTATAATATCATTCACATAACATTTGCATTGTGGTTTCACCCCCCCCAGTGGGCTTTTCTGTGGTACTTATGGGTAATATATATTTTTCTTTTTTTTTAAATTTTATTTTAAAGTTATGGGGTACAATTCAGGCTAGGTATAAAAATGTTTATTATGCAGGTACCCTTGTTGATGAGGTGTCTCCCCCCTCCCCTGGCAGATTCCCAATACTGCCAATTCCCCCTCCCCACAGTTTCCTGCTACTGCCAATCCTTTTCTTATAGTATTATGATAATTGTTCAAAGTCCGCTTATGAGTGAGAACATGTGATACTCAGTTCTTTGTTTCTGTGATAGATTACTCAGTATTACAAACTCTAAGTTCATCCAAGTTGCTGTGAAGTTCATAATTTTGTCTTTCTTTATGGCTGTGTAATATTCCATCATGTATATGTACCACATTTTTTATCTAGTCCTTTGATGGGCAGCACAGTTGGTTCCATGTTTTTGCTATTGTGAACACTGCTGCAATAAACATATGTGTGCAGGTATCTTTTTAATGGAGTGATTTGAGTTCCTCTGGGTATATTGTGGGGTTGTGTGGAAGGTTGATTTTTAGATTTATAGGAATTGCCAAACTGTTTTCCACAGAGGTTATATTAGTTTACACTCTATGGGTAATATTCAAGATGGAGTAATTTTGTACAAGAACCCACAAGCACAATAAAAATTGGGTCTCGGGAAATAAGGGGTGGCTGAGATGTAAATGAGGGAAATGTCCCCAGAAAAAATAAGATAAAACCACAAACAGACTCATAGCAATGGTAACCCATTTGGGGCCTCTCCTCTTTTTCTGGAGAGCTTTGTTGCTTAATAAACTCCTTCTTTCACTCATCCTTTTGGTGTCTACATTCCTTCATCTTCTTGGTCATAGGACAAGAACCTGAGGTTGCTGTTCTAAGAAGGACTTTTTTTTCTTATATATGTTCTAATTATTATTATTATTATTATTATTATTATTATTTGAGTTGGGGGTCTCACTCCAACTGGAGTGCCATGGTATACTCCCGGCCACCTCAGCCTGGACCTGCTGGGCTCCGGCCATTCTTCCACCTTAGCCTTCCAAGTAGCTGGAACTACAGGTGTGTGCTACCATGCCTGGCTAATTTTTGATTTATTGTAGAGACGAGGACTTGCCAAGTTGCCCTGGTGGGTCTCGAACCCTGGGCTTAGGCAATCCACTCGCCTCAGTCCCCCAAAGTGCTGGAATTACAGGCTGAGCCACCATGTCTAGCCTAAGATGGACTTTCTAAAGCTGAAAACTCCTGCAACATTTTGGTGCCATGACTCAGACCGATGAATTTTCAGAAGGGTGAGTAAAAGTAGACCGATCTCTTTACTTTCATTTCTGATGCTTCTCATCCTCAAAGTAGTTCTCTCTCTCTCAAAACCAACATGGGACTCTGTCAGCCACTTAAAAGTGGATAGCGTGGCTACCATTCTGCAAGTCACAGAAGACAGTCTTGCTGGAAAGGGCTTGGTCAATCCCCCATCGCCCTCGGGTGTTGGGAATGCTGGCTCTGTTCTGATCCAGTTTCCTTTCACTGATGTCTGGCTGTTGCAGGAAGCTGGATTAAGTTTGGGATTAAGTTTGGGATTAACTGAAGACTTCTGGCCAAGGCTACACCTTGGTTTATCTGAAGACCAATTTCAATTCTTGACTGCCCAATAGGGTATCAGCAAAAGACTTACAATCTTTCCTATCATACTTTCTTCCTTTCAAAGCTGCCATGGCTCTTATGCCTTCTTTGTATTCTTTTTTTTTTTTTGGGTTGGAGTCTCACTCTATCACCCAGACTGGAGTGCAGTGGCCGCTCCCGGCCACCGCAACCTCGAACTGCTGGGCTCCGGTGATCCTTCCACCTCAACCTTCCAAGTAGCTGGAACTACAGGCGTGCACTACCATGCCCAGCTAATTTTTTGATTTATTGTAGAGATGAGGTCTTCCCAAGTTGCTCAGGTGGGTCTCGAACCCACAGGTTCAGGCAATCCACTCACCTCAGCCTCCCAAAGCACGGGATTACAGGCTGAGCCACCGAGCCTGGCTCTTCTTTGTATTCTAAGTTGAAAAGTTTCATGCAATATGATGAAATTCTGATATTTGATAGGATGAGTTTTAGATATAAGGAATGTGACAGGAAGCAATGTTGTTTTTGCCTTTTCTGAGAATGAGGGAAACAAAGAAATAGAAAATTGGAGCCTAAGGTATATTTGGGACCTCTCAGGAACTAGGATAGAAAGATATTATTTCCCTAGTTTTTTCCTCCATTACGGTGGGCTGCTGCTTTTATCATGTCAGGGATCAACATAGTTTTGCTAGTGTGACAGGGATGGCTATGCAGGCCCTTAATTTTTTTTCTTTTGAGTGTAATTTTGTGGGACCAAACCACCCTACCCCTGGACACTCTTGCACTTCTTTGTTTAAGACATATATAGGTACAAGGCTACACCTTAACCTTTCAGGTTTTATCCACCTGCCTAAGAGACTTTTCAGGATATAAGTTATTGAGGCAATACAGACTTCTCCCTCATGGAATACTATTGATCCTATGCCTTAAAACTCAGATAGCCCATCTACTCATTAAGCCCTAAGTTCCAATTGGACTGTCCCATCTGTAATTATAAAAATCATACATGGAACAGAAATACTTCCATTACAATGTTTTATTGAATAATGGCTACAATGTGTCAAAGGCCACAGGAAGGAGATTCAATAGATCCATACACTGTTCTCAGACACCTTTTATGCCCTCAATTTGAATGGTCACACAGAAAAGGAGGGTTCTTCCTACAAATTAATTCTTCTCATTTTTGAGGGTGCTGGCAACTGACCAATATACACTAAAACTTTTCAGGGAAATGAAGGGAGGGGAGTGCCCATGCAAAGACTGGTGCACATGTTATTCATATGGTTGGTTCACCTCCAGCCCGTGCAGGATGCGCATGCTCAAACAGATGTGTATGCCTTTCTCCAGCACCCACACCACTCCCTCTGAGTATCCTAGTTCAAATTCAAGTGCTCCAATGCATCTTTCAGATTTCCATATGGGAAGACCCAAAAAGGCAACAAGGCCAAAAATCTAGGAGGTCCAGAGGTAGTCTCGGTCAGGGGTTAGGGGCTGGGGCTTGCACAGGCAAGCACGACTAAGTCCTGTCAACATAGTCACTCCCACACACATGGAGGGATGGAGGTCATGCTTATATCCATGGGAACATCATGAGTATCTGAGGACAGGGAGTGTGGGGGGATGCCCTCCTTCCCTTGATCTCATTCATGCATGTCGGTCAGAGAGAGGAAAAGTAAGGGATGCTTTTCTTTTGCCTCCCTCTCATTTCACTTGGGCAACAGGCCATCAGCATCTACAGTTTGCTCTCTTCTAGAGTACATACCGTCACACTGGGACCCCTTTGATTCTCAAACACCGAAAAAAGAATGCCTTCAATTCTTTTGCACCCAGGCATGGCCAAGTTACAAATTACAAGATAGGGAAAACTAGCCTTCAGAGGGAAATATCAATTATAATACAATTTTTCAATTAGACCTTTTCTGTAGACGGGAGGGCAAATGGTCTGAGATTCCTTATATACAAGCTTTCTTTGCTTAATGAGAAAATCCAAAACTTTGTCAACATTGTAAAATAGATCTTTTGGCAGTCCTTTCTAAAGATGACCCAAAGGAACAGGGAGTGCCAACTCCAGAGGTGCTGCTGGAGAAAGTTGCACTCCCTGAAATCATTCCACCTAACTCTTCCTGTCCCCCTTACCCAGGGCCTTCCTATACCGCAAAACTACCGTCTCCTAAAGCTTCAATTCAAGATGAGTCCCTGACCTATGCATGCCCTTGCAGGAGATATCTGGTGAATTTGGCCCTACTAGAATGCAGGCTCCTTTCTCCCTAGGGGATCTAAGGAAAATTAAGGAAGATCTTGGTAAATTTTCAGATGACTCAGACAGATATATGGATGTTTTTCAAAATTTAACTCAGGTTTTTGAACTTTCCTGGAAGAACATTATGTTGCTCTTGGGTCAAAATTTAACATTTATTGAAAAACAAGCTGCTCTGCAAGCTGCAAAGAAATTTGGGGATGAACTATGTATCTCCTATAGTGGCAAAGAAGGGGAAGAATTTTATCTTACCAGGAAGCTAGCAGTACCATTAGAGGACCCTAGATGGGATCTCAATGGTTACCTAGGGGAATGGAAAAGGAAACACTTTCAGATGTGCATGTTAGAAGGTTTGAGAAGAATCTGAACTAAACCTCTGAATTATTCTAAAATATCCATGATAGATGAAAGACCAGATAAGAATCCCTCTGCCTTTCTAGAAAGATTAAGAAAAGCTTTAATTAAGTATACCTCATTGGCTCCTGAGTCAGTTGAAGGATAACTTATCTTTTTTTTTTTTTTTGAGGATGCTGATGCCGTTTATTGGGAATTACAACAGGTCTTTTATCCCCAAATTGTGCACAGTAAGTCTCACATGTCTTTCACGTGAACACAAAGCCAGGTGAGAGGCGTCCCCTACCCACCAAATGTTTTTTTCAGGTAAGAGGAAGAAAAATCCCATAACAAATATTAACCTTAATCCATGACAGCCTATCCTATAACCCCTTTTCATCATATGAATCCGTGACTGACCTATCCTATAAAACTTTTTCATTCTATGCTTATGCTAATACCTAGTTAAACGATTCTATAGAAACTTAAATACTTATTCTACAACCTAAAGCGGCCCATCCCAGAATGTTTGGAATGTGGCCCAGTCCAAAGTTCACAGTGGGCTACCTGCAAGTAACCTAGCCGCATTCTTTCAACAAAATGGCTGTCTTACATTTCTAAAATTATATTCTACAACTTACACCTTACTCAACTTCAGTAAATCCTAAAATCACGACCCAGAAGCCTGTGACCAATACTAAGGCTCTTAGACGTGACCCAAGTTTGAATTGTAAGTTGTGTGAAGGCCAAAACCGCAGTTTGTGGAAGAATGGGAACAATGAGCTTCTAAAGTTAGCTTGTGTTTGTCCGGTCTCAGAGTTATTATGTTTGAGCTTACAGGAGCTTATTCTGGTTACAGTGCTAAGTAGAAAGGGGGAAGAAATAGGGTCAACAGCTCCTGAACACATCCTAGTGGTCTCGGGGTCAACGGCCCTCCCTGATCCCTAACGCTCAGTGGGCCTCCATGGCCAGCTCCCAACACAAATTTCTCCTGGATCTCAATGAGCATTTTTATAATCAACATTTTTAATTCTCTGGAATTTCAAAGATTTAATTTTGGTTAGGGTCCACTGCTGAAGAGTTAATGTAGTCTTTTGAAGATTTTAAAGAACTCTTTTTTTAGTTTTGTTTTGTCAGAATTATTATTCTGCTTCATTCTCATTTGGGTAGACTATTTCTTCTTATTTGAGGTTGGCATGTGGCTGGCATAGGCACTGTAGGTTTCTCTTTATATACAGCCTTCTTGATGTGGATGGTTTCTCAATTGCCAGCAGTGGTCATGCTGTGCTGGGCATCTGTACAGACTCAAGGAATCCTGAGTGGCCAGGGTGGCTTGGATAGTGGTGTTAGTTGGAATCTGGGATCAGATGTACCCAAAAGCTGAGGTATTATATCAGATGTAATAGACTGTGTCAGTCCTGCAGCCAGGAGATGATGTTTACAGGAGTGGCTGTGGGCTTCTTCTTGGCCTGTGTTGCCCGAGGAAGTGTCCAGCTGACCTAGGCAGTGGGCAGGGCTATGGGGACGACCCAAGTTCTCTGTATGTTCTGAGCCCTCAAGGGAGGTGTGGGCAGGAAGTACTCAAGCTCTCCACCTATGTGCACTATTGGCTGCCCCAGTGGGGATTGAGAAGGCATCTCTGGCCA
Organism: Tarsius wallacei; assembly: GCA_963574415.1. Lineage (NCBI taxonomy): Eukaryota > Metazoa > Chordata > Mammalia > Primates > Tarsiidae > Tarsius > Tarsius wallacei. Next base: position 10,696 of record CAUYQG010225546.1, on the reverse strand, counting down.
CTGGGGTAATACTGCCGTGTTGTTCAGAGACTACACAAAAGAGTTCCTGAGAGAACTGTGGGGTTTCTGGAGAAAAACGTCCCAACTAGCTTTCCTGCCTTAAGCCTCAGGAAGTCTACATTCAGAATGTAAAATTACAGCCAGTCACCCTGGGTCTTCTCACAAGAGCCTAACCTAGTCAGGAATTGTCTGTTGTGGCAGAATTTGCCCTCGGGACAAACAGCCAACAGCAAAGATTGAGTTCCTGGAAAATGGCTGCTGGAGTCACTCAGGGCTTTTTTTTTTTTTTTTACCACTCCACATAGGATTCAGCAGAGCATGGTGTGTGTAAGGCAGTTTCTTGTGAAGAACTGGAGTGCCTTGAGGCCCAGAGGGCCTACAAAGTCTGTGGCAAGAGCACAAAACTCCTGAATTCCCTTTACTCACCTTCCCCACTGCATCTGCAGGCTGCCTGTGGTTTGTGTGGTGATTCGGACGAGTCTGGCCAGTTCTGAGCCAGACTGATTGATGTTTCTTTTCTTTGCACTGTATAGATCTTATTGATTCTCTGGTGTGTCATAGGGTCTCCGTCCTCTGAGTATTGAGGACGTCTCTCTATTTTGGTTCACTCCATGGGAGAAACACACTTTAGCTGCTTCTCATTGGCCATTTAAATCCTATCTCCCCATAAAATTCTTATTTAAAAAAAGAAAAAAATGAGTCAGGCACAGTGGCTCACACCTGTAATCCCAGCACTTTGAAAGGCAGAGGCAAGATGATTGCCTGAGCCCAGGGGTTCAGGAACAGCCTGGGCAACTTGGTGAGACCTCATCTCTACAGTAAATCAAAATGCCCGGGTACAGTGGCGTGTGCCTTTAGTTCCAGCTGCTTGCAAGTCTGAGGTGGAAGGTTTGCCTGAGCCTTGCAGGTCAAGGCTGTGGTGGCCATAAGCATGCCACTGTACTCCAGCCTGGGCAACAGAGTGAAACTCCAACTCAGAAAAATAAAAAAACTTTTAGTAATCATCTCACTATTTATCAAAGAAATTCAAAATTAAAACCAGATATTACTTTTGCTTGTCATATTAGTAGAGCTCTTATGCTGCCAGAGAGAACATCTTGCTGGAAATATAAATTGATGTAAACTTTTTTGAGGGGTGATTTGGAGGCAAATAGCATGAATACATTCCCTTTAACTCAGTAATGCAACTTGTAAGTTTCTATCCTAAGTAAATACTCAGATATGTGAACCAAGATTTTTGTTCAAAGTGCTCATCATAGTATTATTGATCATAAGGCGGGTGAGCAGGAAGGAAGGAAGAGAAAGAAATGGATGCTAATAATAGGGGGCGGGTTAAATGACTTAGCCATTAAATTGATGGTTTGGGTATGTTGTCAACAACATGGGAAAATGTCTGCAATGTAATTAGAGAAACATGTAGAATTTAAAACTTTGCATGCAGTATGATTCCAATTTTATAACAATATGTATGTGTCATAGGATAAAAAAGGTATAAATAAAATAAAATGTGAACAGGTTTCTTCTAGGTTATGGGTTAACGCGTGACTTTTTTACTAGATGTGTTATAAGATGAGCTCACCTTGGAAGAAAGAAACTGCGCTCACACCTCCACTTATAAGATCGTAAGATCAGTAACATTCCTAACGTGTCTAGCCAGGAACACAGAATGGCGGCAAGAAGAAAGGTGGCCACACAGAGTAGAAATAGCACAATGTCCCTCAGCCCCAAGAGTTCCCAGAGATACACAGTTATAGTGACTCTGCATGGTGGGTCTTGCTGGGTCAGAGAAGCCTAAATTCTTTCTGTCAAACCCTCAGAATTCAGGAAGAACCTAAACACTCTCTCTTTATAGGAAATATTTCTAGGTATCCAAGACTCTCCTGGTTCTTAAGCCAAACTCACCATGGGCAAGGCCATTTCCTTATCAGGAAGGAAAAGCAAAAACCAGAGCCCAAATCTCTGGACAGTTTATCTGGCTACAGCTTCTGACATCCAGAAAGCCTATTTTCCCATACTCAAATTTTTAAATCCTGTTTGATGGGCATTAGTTTATAGTAAGGGGGGACAAGGTCAAGACAAATACGGTATATTTGTACAATAGAATATTATTCAGCCATAAAAATGTATGAAAGTCTGGGCATGGTGGCTCAAACCTGTAATCCCAGTATTTTGGGAGGCCAAGGTAAGAGGATCCCTTTAACCCAGGAGTTTGAGACCAGCCTAGCCAACATAGCAAGACCCTGTCTCTACAAAAAATTTAAAAATTAGCCAGGTGTGGTGGCACATGCCTGTAGTCCCAGCTACTCAGGAGGTTGAGGCAGAAAGATCACCTGAATTCAGGAGGTTGAGACTGCGGTGAGCCGTGATCGTGCCACTGTACTCCCAGCCTGAGTGGCAGAGTAAGACTCTGACTCAAAAAAAAAAAAAAAAGAATGAAATACTGATACATACTATAGCATAGATAAACTTGGAAAACCTTGTGCTAAGTGAAAGAAGCCAGGCACAAAAAGCCACTTATTTATATAAGATGTCCAGAATAGGCAAATTCAGAGAGACAAAAAGTAGATGAGTGGTTACCAGGAGTTGGAAAGGAATAGGGAACTAGAAAGTGACAGCTAATGGTTACAGTTTTCTTTTAGGGGTAAAGAAATGTTTTGGAATTAGACAATGATGATTGTAGTACAACTCTGACTATACCCAAAACCACTGAGTCTTACACTGTGAATGGGTGAATTGTATGGTATGTTTATTATAGCTCAGTAAAGCTGTTACCCAAAAAAGACATTCAAATGTTTCTACGTTAATATTCTTTTTTCTTATTACCAAAGGATCTTGAAGAAGAATTAAACATGAAAGACAGAGTGATTAAAAAGCTACAAGATCAAGTCAAGACTCTAACCAAGACAATTGAAAAAGGTAGGAAAAATGATATTCACTTTCTTATTCTTTCGCACTTTGAGTTAAGGTCAACATGCACACATGTGTCTATTTTCTATCTAGCCCAAAACCTATGAAACTCAAAGGAATAAATTCTCAACTGGTGGGATTTGGACCTAGTGATGGGCTAATGCCCCTCAGCTCACTTCTCCTCAGGTCATACCAGATATACTCATGTACTTGCAAGGGACATCCTATAATGAATACTTTTAACTTCTTTCTCTATTAGTTCCCCCTCTTTAAAAAGGAAATTGTGAACAAGTTTCAAAATTAACTACTTTAAAAATTTATCTTCTCTCCCTGTTACATATACAGGATAAATAAGTAACCCAATTTCAACTAGAAGAGAAAAGTAGAGAACTAAGAAGCCAGACATCCTGAACATGGGCTGCACTTCACATATAAAGTGTTCTCATGAGCCCCTGTGAAACAAAGGACCCTGAGCCTTTCTTTCCTCCTTCTGCCCTGTGTCACTAAACTCTGTCTGTCTTCTACTGCCATCTCATATTCTCCACTCTTGTTCTTTGTTACGTTTCCCTCTTGCTCCCAGCCTTTCTTGGCAAGGCAGTGTCTTCAACTCTCTGTTCCTTTTTCTATGTTCACTTCTTTGAAGCGCTCCTTTATTCTTATTTATCCAACTCTCACCTCAAATTTCAAATGTCCAAGACCAGTCTGGGGTTCTTTCCCCTTCCATAGTAGAAGACAAATGGCAATCTGGCCCATGAGAGCAGGAACCAGGTCTGTCCTTCCCAGCCCCCATCGTGTCCCCACTGTTGGGAGGAATGAAGGAACCACCATTCTCCAGGCTGGCTCAGCTTTCAGACTTCTAAACTCCAGAACTGTAAGATTAAAAATTTGTGTTGTTTTAAACCACTAAGTTTGTGGTAACTTGTTAGAGTGGCCATAGGAAACCAGTACAGCTCTCTTAGTCAGGATTGTATACATTGGTACTTTGCACACCAAATGTTTCGTGAGTCTTGCTGCTTTCACTGTAGCATCAGCATCTTGAAGACAGGGCAACATCTTGGATTTCTCTCCTATGCCCCTGTGCTAGAAACATATCAGGCACTCATAAGACTTTTCTTAAGGATTACTCAGCTTTTGCAGCAGAAACTATATTCATTGATTACTCACAGATAGGAATCACTACTAGGAGAAATTCTTTGGATGCAATAAAGTTTTAATGTATCTGAAAGCTACAGAAGTTCATGTGCAAACCAGCCAGAGGGGGTAGAAAGAGATTGCGTATTTTCATTGTGAAACTCATGAAAGTTGTTTTTGCGTATTTAACTGGTCGTTTGCCTCTGTCTGCAGCCAATGACGGGCACTTATCCTCAGGACCCAGGGAGTATCTTGGAATGCTGGAATACAAGACAGAAGATGAGGCCAAGCTCATTCAGAACCTCATTCTTGGTAGTGAAACCTGAAACTCGACATTTTTGCTTTTTATTGAGAACTAGCTCATCAGTCAGTGTCAAAGTCCTGGGCAGGGCAATCCCTTCTCTTCTCGCTCTCCTTCCATCACTTCTTCCCCTAGCTTCTCAACTTCAGTGCTACTGACCAGATAACTGTGGGGTGGGGGTGAGGTGGGGTGCTGTGCACTGTAGAATACTGAGCAGCATACTTGACTTCTTCTCACTAGAAGCCAGCAGTAGCATGACAGTAAAACTGGTCATGACAATAAAAAAAAGTCTTTAGATGTTGCCAAGTGTGCTCTAGGGACCAAAATTGTACTCAGTCTAATTTTCCCAAGTCTAACTGTAAGGTCAGGGTAGGAGAGATACATCAGCTCATCTTTGTGTCTCAGCCCAGGAACCAGAGTGGAGTCATCGTGGCTCTGTGCTCCACTTGATTTTTGCTGAGAAACATTTTTGCAAAAAATGTGATAGGGCTTCCAGCCACACCTCATTTCCAGTGCACATGCTCAAGAGTTAGTGATCTTAAGACCAATCTTACTGCACTGTCTTCACCATGGACCTTCCACATGGATTTCTAGGGATAGGGAGAAAATCTGCCTTCCCATCAGCTGGTCCCAAGATCTTGAAACAAAAAGCCTATATGTCATCTTTCTTTCTCTTCTGCTGAGTGACCTGTCAGATTAGTGAGCACCCCTGCCCTTTCCTTTCCTGCCCTTACTGGGGAACAGTGGTGGGGGCCTCTTCTTCATTCCTCTGTCTTCCTGCAGCCATGAAGAGGTCCCTTTTTCCGAATTTTGTCCTATAAAGCTTCTCTTCCCTTCATGCCCACTCCATCTCTTCCATTCTCTTCTGCCCTGGATCAGCTAGGTTTCTGCAACACTGTTGTGCGCCTACTTTCTCTGGTCAGGCAGCTTCGTATGATTATTGACATTATGCCCCATCCTCATCAAAGAGGTTGGGGTAGGACTGCATGGAACTGGGGTGTTTTTCTCCCATTTGGGGTCTGAAGACCCAGCGCCTCCATACCAGGGAAAAATGCAAATTCTGTCTCTTATTCAGCCTTTTAAAAAAAGAGAATGTATTTTGTAAACATTTTGTAAACATGAGGAGTAAGAGGAGCAGAGTACCTGTGCGTTTTTACCAAGAAAAGAGTTGGACTAAATTCCTCAAAGAGAAAAGAAATCTCTATGCTTTTAGATACTGCATCAAGTACAGGAAAGTAAACACTCTCGTGCCCCCTCTAGTCAGAGGTTCCTTGGGAGAAGAGCTGACCTGTCAGCTGTAACCCTTGTTGGCTCTCTCTGCTCCAGACTTGAAGCCCCGTGGTGTGGTGGTGAACATGATCCCTGGGCTGCCGGCTCACATCCTGTTCATGTGTGTCCGCTATGCAGACTCTCTAAATGATGCCGGCATGCTCAAGTCCCTCATGAACAGCACCATTAATGGCATCAAGCAGGTGGTTAAGGTAAGGAATGCCTTTGACATTGGCCCTTGGTATTATATCTACTTTAGGAACACCTGTGGGAATGACCAGGGTGCATTCTTTGCCTAGTTTTGGCCTCCAGGCTCTGGGGAGCCACATGATTCCTCAAACCAGTTTGAGGTCAGACTAGCAAAAGAAGTCAGGCTGGTAAGGAAGGACAAGTGGACAAGGATCTGCCATAGCCCTCAAAAACTTACCGACAAGACTACAGCCTGGTAGTCACTCCCTTTACCACTTCTATCCTTATAGAGTATGAGATTACTAGCTGTGGGGGACATATGAGGGGGGACACCAAAAATGAAATTTACCTATAAAAATTATGTTTTCTTACGTGTTCAAACTTCAGTCACCTTCAAAGTACTCTCCATCTGATGCAATACGCCTATTGAGATGCTTTTTCCACCGCTCACAACAGTTTGCTGTTGTTTTATTTTAAAGGCATGGTGTACAATTCAGGGTTAGTTACATAAGTGGTCATTGTACAGGTAAAGTTTGAACCTTCCTTTGGTCCCCCCTTCACAATGCAGTTTTTGAACTAGTCGATGTGGATGTCTTTTAGTACTTCTGCTGGTTTTTGTTTAACCTCTTCCACATGGGCAAAACGTTTTTCTTTGAGGAATTTTTCATCTGCAGAAACAAAAAAAAGTCGCTGGGGACAAGACTAGGCTAACAGGTAGGGTGGAGCATGGGGGTCATGCTGTTTTGGGTCAAAAACTACTGAACACTCAGTGTAGTGTGGACGGTGTGCTCGTAAATCACCCATGGATAGACACATTGAAAGAATCTAAAAAAAAAAAAAAAAATTCACCAAAGCCAAACACAGCCTCTCACAACAATACTAGCTGGTACATTGATGCCCATGAGTTCCTAGAACACTTACGTAGTGGGGATGCCTGTACTACAAGGGGTCTGCACTCCAAAAAATAATTCTAAGTTTTTTTGGGTCCCTCCGTGTATTTTCTGTTGGAAGGAGTGAAAAATTACTCATTTCTTCCCTTCACAATTATATAATTTTTCCTCCTAAAACTACATTATGTATTTTTATTCCCAGTGTACAAATAAAGATGAGCTGTGTGTTAGTTACTTAGTAAGGCTAAGCTCCTACCACCTCCCTGCCCCCAAATATACAGTGTCTTAAAGAAGATGGAAGATTTTTCTTTGTTTGTAGCAGTTCTTTAATGAGTCATCTGGGTTGGAAGGTGATTCTACTCCACATGGTCACACAGGCACCCATGTTCTTTCTAACTTACTGTCTGCCATTCCCTAGGACATTATCCTCATTGGAATTATTGAACAAGCAGACAGCCAGCAGTTTGCCACTGTGTGTGAGGGAACCCACCATAGGACAGACAGACCACTTGTGCATAATGTGTATATCAGAAGTCACCAAGAGGACTTTGCACTGTTCTGGGTGTGAAAATTCCGTTAGCCACAGTAAACAAGTTAATACCAAACCTTCTTTCTCTCCCTCTAGGAAGTGACCATCCAATTTGCTGTTATGTTCAGACGTCCAAGTTTTGGGGTACCATAACGTATTGATCCACATGGGAAGGGAACAAGAAAATATAGATCCAGTATTTTTCATGCCCCTCCTAAAGGGAAGCAATGTTTCATATTGGGATAGAAGGGTATATTTGAATTTTTAGTTGGAGGAGAGCCTGCCTACTATTTGTAAAATACAAGCGAAGACCCCCAAAAAACTAGAATTACCTTTTGGAAGGCGAGTCCCTTGTAGTACAGGCCTCTTCCTATAGGTAAATGTTTTAGGAACCCATTAGCATCAATGTACCAGCTAGCATTGTAAGAGGCTGTGTTCAGCTTCAGTTCATTGTTTTTGGAGATTCTTTCAATGTGTTGCCCATTTCATGATGGGTGATTATGAGTGTACCTGCCTACACCACCCTCCCTGTTAACCTAACCTTGCCCCAAGTGATTTTTTTTTTGTTTCCCTGGATGAAAAAAGCCCCCAAAGGAAAATGTATTTCCCATGTGGAAGAGGGCAAACAGAAAATGGCAGAGTACTAAAAACTTAAAACTGACATGTTTAAAAACTGTTTTGAGCAGTAGAAAAAGCATTTACATAGGTGTATTGTATCACACAGAGAGTACTTTGAAGGTGACTGCAGTTTAAACACAAAGAATAAATACACAATTTTTTATAAATAAATTCCTGGTTTTTTGGGGTCCCCTCTCATATGTATTCTAGAAGAGTCATGAGAAATTAAATCCTAGTTTAAACACTCTAGAACAGTGAAAGAATAAAAACAGTAAATTTATGAAAGGTCATTTATGTATGGTCATTTTCCTCTCCCCCAACAAATAATTTGTACTAAGAGTTCATTATTTATCTGGTGTCAGGAGCAGGAAATTAGCATTTGTTTGGTACTGGATACTTTTTTTGTTGTTGTTGTTGAGTTGAAGTCTCACTCTGTCGCCCAGACTGGAGTGCAGTGGCACGCTCCCGGCCACCGCAGCCTCGACCTGCTGGGCTCTGGCGATCCTTCCACCTCAGCCTTCCAAGTAGTTGGAACTACAGGCGCGCACAACCACGCCTGGCTAATTTTTGATTTATTGTAGAGACAAGGTCTCACCAAATTGCCTGGGTGAGTCTTGAACCCCGAGGGCTCAGGCAGTCCACTCGTCTCGGCCTCCCAAAGTGCTGGGATTACAGGCTGAGCCACCAAGCCCGGCCAGTGCTGGATACTTTATAGTCACTGTCTTCATGAGAGCCACCAGAATGTTTTTGGAAGAGGCTTCCATGAACTGATGTTACCCCGTCCATATTTTTATAAATTAGGTTTTCTTAAGATAAAATGAACTGGCATTGTGTTCCAGACATAGGCACACAGTATTTGCCTCATCTTGTTGCTCTGGAATGTCTGGCTAAATATTTATAAACCAAAAGATGGATGGCATAAGGAGTATGAAACTCTCTCGCACCAGCATCATCAGCTTCAGCTTCTCCATGGCTTCCTCCCTCTGTCTGTACATATGCCCAGGATCTGCTCCCTCCCCAGCTCTGGCAGACAACAGTTAGAGCAATGCTGATGGCTCAGGGCCCCTCTCAGCCACTGTTCCTTCCTGACCCCAAACTGCCAATGTGCTTAAACTAATGCTCTCCTCCAATTCTCTGTTCACTCTGCAGTCTGGCTTCTACCCTATCACTCTATGGAAAAGATTGCCAATATTTCCTCTTGATAAAACCAGTGGTATTTCTTTAATTTTTATTCTCCTTAAGCTGCCTGAAGCATTAGCACCACCTTCTCGAAACCTGCCTTCCTAGACTTTCAAAACCCAGGATTTTCCCTGTTTTCCTCTTTCCCCTCTAATTATTGTGCCTCTGGCTTCTTTGCTTGTTCCTCTTCTTCATGCCCCAGAAATGGAGGTGTTCTCTCAACAGTCCGAGGTCCTGAACTCTTGTCTTTCCACCCCTTTTCTTCAAGGGGTAGATTTTTGCCTCTCATGAGATTTTCTCAGCTGCCCTGCTTCTCCATCATCTCTCTGTCCTCTAAGCCTTGGTAGTATGTCCACACCTATCATTTGGGCACTTGACCACCTACTTAACTGTGTCCTCCATGTGTTATATCTGTCTTCCCAGCCAGAATGTGAGCTTTGGAGAGTAAGAAGCAAAACTTGCATTTCTCATACATTCCTGCAGTGACTGCTTCAAGCTTCATTACAAATGACACAACCTGTACAGAAACTGTTGCAAACTGTGACCTACTATGTAAATATAAATTCTTGACATTATAGTACAAATCAGATAAAGGCTTTAGTGAATAAAAGAAAAATTAATTGTGGTCAAAATTGCAAGTTAACCAAGCAGGTAAGATGCTCAGAGACATGGGTAGTCACTAAGTCCAATTTTGTCTTTTCTTATTTTTTTAAAGGAACATTTAGAAGACTTCGAGATGCTGTCCTTTTGGCTTTCCAATACTTGTCATTTCCTCAACTGCCTGAAGCAGTACAGTGGAGAAGAGGTAGGGACACTTGCCAGCCTTGTGTTTTGTGCTGGTGGCCAGTCTGTAACCTCCTCATGAACCAGAGCTTGCCAGAGGGGTTAGGTATCAGGACACCCAGCTCCAGGCACCGTCTCTGTTCCCACTGGCTTTCTGTTTCCTCCTCACCCAGGAGACCAACTGCACATTACCTGTTGAACTCCTGGATATACACCACAGGCAGAAGATTTCTAGAAGAAGCTTAGAACTCGGGCATGGTAGTAATGTCTCACAATGCCAGTTTGTCTTAAATGAACCAGTCTGTGCCTTCCTCTGTTTTGCTATTGATTTAAATCAATAGATAGATTAGATTAATTTTAAATTTCCTTCTGCCTGTGAAATTTTTAGTATTAGGACTCTAAAATATAGCTCTTAGTTCAATATGCCTGTTTCTTCATAGTTGTTCTTTCTATAAGATTCTGATCATTCCGCCATAATCTGTAAATGTATTTCCTTTGTCATTCTGATTCTGCTCCCAGGAAACTGATGTTGTAAATGAGTTATCTACCTTCAAGTACTCACAGAGAAAAATTTCACTGAACTAAAAATCGCAGAGTGGCTTTTAGATTTTTCAGGGCCCTCAAAAATGATTGATATGCTTAAATCTATCAATCCTATTATCTTGTGACTTGTGTCTTGCTCAAGAAACTCTTCCCAGCCGGGCTCGGTGGCTCAGCCTGTAATCCCGCACCTTGGGAGGCTGAGGTGAGTGTATTACTTGAGCCCGCGGGTTCGAGACCCACCTGGGCAACTTGGCGAGACCTCATCTCTACAATAAATCAAAAACTAGCCGGGTGTAGTAGTGCGCACCTGTAGTTCCAGCTACTTGTAAGACTGAGGCGGAAGGATCGCCGGAGCGG
>CAUYQG010225544.1:0-16004 GCA_963574415.1 Tarsius wallacei | reverse complement strand
TTGGAGTCTCACTCCGTCACCCAGACTGGAGTGCAGTGGCCGCTCCCGGCCACCACAACCTCAACCTGCTGGGCTCCGGCAATCCTTCCGCCTCAGCCTTCCAAGTAGCTGGAACTATAGGCGCGCGCTACCACGCCCGGCTAATTTTTTTTTTGATTTATTGTAGAGATGAGGTTTCGCCTGCCCAGGCGGGTCTCGAACCCGCAGGCTCAGGCAATCCACTCACCTCAGCCTCCCAAGGCGCGGGATTACAGGCTGAGCCACCGAGCCCGGCTACATTAAAATTTTAAAGGAGAATTTATTTGTACTATCACAGTTGACACAGACAAAGTTAACAATTCTATAATCTGATGACTCTACTATTAACTGGTCAGTATGTACCTAGAAACACCATTATCTCTTAAAACGTCTTGGACAAACAGCTACAATGATAATGTCTGTGCCTGCCCTTTAAAACTCTATCTTCTGAGGCATTAATCACTAACATAATTGCTAAATGTAGGTGTGTTTTTGGAGAAAACACAATTATTGCAAATTCACCCAGAAATAGAAAGTAACATGGAAATAAAGGGTAGGACAGGTGACGTCTGTCATAAGGTCTCAACCAGAATCAGCAGGGGCATTATGTTTACATGAACCTTAATACCTCTACCCTTGTAAAAACGTATTTAAATGATAGTGAAAGGTTCTCAGTAACTTTGTTAAAAGGCCTTTACTGGAGTTCTCAGAAAGGATTTTTGAACAAGGGTGTGAATTATGTAATTCTAATTAGAACTGACTTGACTTGTTGGCAAAAACAGAGCTTGGCTTCACGTAAGACAAGATCTTACTTGTCTTAAAATAATTCTTCCAAGGGCTTGTCATGGCACTACCCTCCCCTCTTTTCTGGCTCCAAATTGCCTTCTCCAGATTCAGTGCATAACTGAGAAAATCAGAGCGTCCGCAATTGAAGAGCAACCAAAGTAAGATGGGTTAGCACATGGCGCAATGCTGAAATAACTTTTAGAACATTCAAGAACAACATGGGGTGCTGAACAGGAAGAGAAGTGTCCACAGGAAGCATCAGGCAGCCCACCTAGACAAAATAGGGCAGTACTCGAAAAGGAAGGTAGGATAGAATGGGGTGCTTGATTGTAAATACTTGGCAAGCCAGGTTGAACTGAAGGAGATGAACATGTGAGTCTCCTTGGTTGAGAGCTAAACTCTTGCCAGAGCCTGTGATTAACTTTAATCATTTCAAAAGCCATTTTGCTATTTTTGCTTGTTTTTGGCTTTACTATTTCTCACAAGCAGTGCTGATTCAGCATGATTAATTTCACCCTTGGAGTTTCCTGATTCTCTTTTTCTGTGAAATTGAACAAGTTAACATCATGCAAAAGGGCTTAATTTCTAAAAATAATTCCCATGTTAAAAGAAAGTAGAGTCTGAAGTCCACACTAACTGCCATAATTGCATCCGACCCCCTAGTATTTCAAGCATAATCACCAGCTCCACCTTGTCCTCCATGACAATGAGGAAATAAGTTTATAGCAAAATCACTCCCAATAATTATAACAGTTGTAAAAGCAGAATGAAAATTCATGATTCGTTACCAAAAAAAAAATTGGATGACTAGATAGATGACAAATAGATGTTGTTTGTTGTTAAAGTTTATTGAAGTAGTGGATCAAAACTTTTTGAGTTAGATACCATTGATAACTGACAGAATATCAGAATATCTACCTAAGACTGAATGTTGGGCAAGTGAAGGCTAAATTGATTTATGATGGATTTCTGCTGTCAGTTCAATCTCTTTGTGTTCTCTAGATAGCCATCTGGAATCCATGCAGACAATCAGACTTGAATACATAATACTCAATGAATTCTATTGACTTGTAAAATTTGTTGTATTCAAACATGAAGTAATTTACATGGAATTGCTTCACGAAAAGCGATCTATTGAAGTTATTTTAAGTGGTCTAACCATTGACGATTTGTATTGACCACGTTTAATTTGTATGTATTAAACTGCATTTGAAGTTTCGTTCAAGAGTTAATTTGGCATCATGTAAATGTCACTGGTCTCTTTCTTCAAAAGTTGGCACTTTAAGTTCTATCAATTTTCAGGAAAAAAAACTCTTTAAAACTGTAAGAAAAAAATTAAAATTCATTTAATAAATATGTATTTCCCTTAAAAATATTCATTGTCCTTTCTGTAAGCACAAAGCCCTTTTCAATCTCCATAGTAAAAAGACTTAATTATTTTTGTCTGAATTTAAGAGTTTAAATTATAATCCTAGGAGAGAAACAAAGATAAGAACAACTAAACAAACATCTTCCCAAAGCAGCTACAATCACTTTGTTTTCTCTCTTATTAGCGTTCACTGTAAAATTTTCTTATTGTCCTTTAAGCCCTTTCTGAACTCTGCACTCAACAAAGGAATAGCTAAACAAGTCATTCCGTGTGCTAAAACAAGAAAATGACTTAGAAAAAAAAGAGTTTCTATCCCTGCTGTAATTCTGAGTCCCTCTACAGCATTAGACATTAGACTATTTACAAAATAGACATGCTACAACCTATTCTCAGAATTTTTAATGAATGAATTTGATATATTATATTAAATGGTAATAAAGTCTAAATATTAGTCCTATAAACCATTTATCGATCCATCCTATGTCAACCTAACTACAATCCTATAGACAGAACTAAAGACCTCGGGTGATCCTTAGACAAAGCAATCACTTACTTGTTAAATATCATTTGCATGTGTTAAAATTATGTAAATCCCTATATATAAAAGAAAGAAACCTCACACCATTCAGAAAAATTAACTCAAAGTGGATCATACACAGAAATGTAACTGCTGCAGCCATAAACAACAGCAAAAGCAGAAGTGACAAAAAAAATGTAGTGGACACTGTCAAATTTAAGAACTTTTTTGCTACATAGGATACCTGAAGAAAGAGAAAAACAACACACAGAATGGGGAGAAATATTTGCAAATCGTATATCTGATAAGAATGTAGCATCCAGAAAAATACAAAGAATTATTACATCTCAGTAATAAAAACACCTTAATTAAAATTCACAAATAATTTTAATAGTCATTTCTTACAAAAGTATATTCAAAAGACTAAGAATATGAAAAGATGTTTGACATTTATCAATAGGGAAATGCAAGTCAAAATCAATGAGGTATATACTACTTCACATCAATAGAGTAGTTATAAATTTTAAAAATAGATAATAAGAAGCAGGGCGTGGTGACCCACGCCTATAATCCCAACACATTGGGAGGATGAGGTGAAAGAATCACTTGAGCCCAGGAGTTCGAGACTGGCCTGGACAACTGAGCGAGACCTCGCCTCTACAAAAAATACAAAAATTAGCCAGGCATGCTGGCGTGTGCCTGTAATCTCAGCTACTCAGGAGGCTGAAGTGGGAGAACCACTTTAGCCCAGGAGGTTGAGGCTGCAGTGAACTATGATCACACCACTGTACTTCCACCTGGGTGGTAAAGTCAGACCCTGTTTCCAAAAAATAAAAAAAAAATAATGAATCACTCTGTATTCCATAAATACATACAAGTAAAATTGCTATGTGTCCATTAAAAATAAAATAAAGCCAGATGCAGTGGATCACACCAACAATCCCAGCACTTTGGGAGTCTGAGGCAGGAGGATTGATTGAACCCAAGAGTTCAAGACCAACCTAGTCAACATAGTGAGACCCTGTCTCTACAAAAAATTAAAAAATCAGCCAGACATGATGGTAAGCATCTGTGGTCTCACTACTTGGGAGACTGAAGCAGAAAGATTGCCCGAGTTCAGGATGTTGAGGCTGTGGTGAGCTGCGATAGTGCCTCTGCACTCTGGCCTGGGTGACAAGAGTGAGACCTCAACACAAAAAATCGATAAAACAAATTTTTTAAAACTAAAGCATATTTCTAAATTATATGCTAAGAATATTGTTGGAGAGGAAGTAAAAGAAGACTGATGTTGCCATTTGACAAGGGTATTATGGTTTAAGACAGCGGTGGTGGTCTTTTTGAATCCCTGTAGTTGCATCTTGCAGAGACTTGGGTCTGAGTTAGCAGAGAGCATTTTTAAAACATATGCATGCAGCCTTTCATAAACATATCCTGATCATCTTGTTGATGCCAGTTGGCACACTGACATTCAGAGCCCCCAGCTGGATCTAGACATGTCTGTGAGTGGCTGATGGATCATTGGTTTGACCTCACATGGAAGTCAGGAGCCCTGTGGAAGAAATCTGAGGAAAAGAGGGTATTAGGCAGACCAGATTGGCTAGATAAGCAAGTCAGTCGGGCAGATGGAATAGTCACTGCAGCCCCTGTCACTTTGCTATACCTTCCAATCCCAGCTCCCAAGAATTTATATCTGACATCTATGACAGATAGTATGCCGTGGGTAAACCTTCAAGAAGGGAATCACAAACTTTTCTGGTCTTATCTCTGTATCTTGCCCATCCATGTACTTCCAACCCAAAATAAAGTGTGGAAACAGTATGCATTACAAAGTATCATTTGGGTGAAAAAATGTAGAAAGTGTTTATGTTTGCCTATATATATATGGTATGCATAACATAACTGAAAGGGTTAATAAGAACTAATAACATAGGTTGATACCCATGAGGGGATTTTGAGGTCTGGGAAAAGAGTGGGAGAGAGATTTTTTGTATTTTTGTATACAAAAATGGGATGGGAAAGGCCTGTCTAAAGTGCTTCTTTTGCACTTTAAAAATTTTAATCCATATGGAGGTTACTGTTCAAAATTAAAATTTTAAAGTGTTATGTTTACATGTAAGCATATCTACCCATGTATGGATATATGTATGTATGTACATATGCATACACTTTTTTTTACAATTAGAAAGACCAATTGTACAGCACCTATATATAATACAAGGATTTTCACTATGTCCCTGTACAGAGCTGTTCAATTGTCATGACCACAAATGAGGTAGGACATAGATGCCTGATAAAAATTTTGCCCTGAAGGCAGTGCAATGAATATCAAGAACACAGGGATTAGGACAATGTGAATCTTGGTCATTACCACCACAAATTGAAGAACAGAGCCACTTCTCAAAAGTTTTTACATCCCTTGAAACAACTCTATTTACCTGGAAAACACAGAATAATCAACTGAAATATTATTAGAAGCAATAAAATAACTTACAAATGTGGTGACTTAAAAAATTAGTTCACAAAAATTTATAGCTTTTCTATTTTTTAAAGTGTAACAAAAAAAGAAATACCATCCTTTTTAAAAACAACACAATTATAAAATAATAAAAACAAACAATACGGTGTACTGAAATGGGAAAGAGGTAAAGAAAACCTGAAAATTCTCATAAGGAATAAGTAAACAGAAATCTCATTCTTGGATATAAAGACACAATATTGTAATGATGGCAGATCTCCCTAAATTAATTCATCAATTCAGTGGAATTACCAACAAAAGCACAGTTGAAATTTTATATTTTTGAACTTAATAATAATTCTGTGGACAAAATAAAAAATAAAATATAAGCATTCTAGAACAGAAATAAAAGAAAGAAGAGTAGTGATGGAGAACTGGCTCATTAAGGTATTAAAACATATATTAAAATATGACAGTACTATAAGAACAAAGACATCATCATGGTAAAATCCCAAAATAAAGCCAAATGGATATAAACATTTAGTACATGATTAATGTTGCCTTTCAAATCACCTGGAAAAGGTGAGATAAATCAAGGCTGAGATTATTAGCTGATCATCTGAGGGGGAAAAAAATCTGAATCTTTATATAAAAATACAGTTCAGGCCAGGTTCAGTGGCTCAGCCTGTAATTCCAGCACTTTGGGAGTTCGAGGCAAGTGGATTGCCTGAGCCCAAGGGTTCGAGACCAGCCCGAACAACTTGACAAGACCTCGTGTCTACAATAAATCAAAAATTAGTCGGGTGAGGTAGTGCACAATGGTAGTTCCAGCTACTTGTAAGGCTGTGAGGCAGAAGAATCACCGGAGCCCAGCAGGTGGACGCTGGGGTGGCAGTGAGCATGCCACTGCACTCCAGCCTGGGCGAGGGAGTGAGACTCCGACACAAAAAAACAAAAATACAGTCCAAAACTGTAAAATATTTAAAAACAAACTACGAAACCAAATCATGCTATGAAAACAACCAACAATTAGGGGAGGAAAAAAAATATTGGAATGGGGAAGGCCTGTCTAAAAAAAGCATAAAACCCAGAAACTTATAGAAGAAATGGTAAAGAGACTTGCTTTCAAAAACATTACAAATTTCTGCATGGCAAAAAAAATAATAATAATCAGCAAAGTCAAAAGATAAATAAAACACTGGGAAAGTTTTTTTACAACACATATAAATAGGTTTTAATTTTCTTAGTATACAACAGTCCATCAACCCACTAGAAAAGTAGGCAAGTAACAACAATGGTTCAACATAGAAAAAGAAAGACAAACTAATTATGCATATTTGACTGTAAAACAGAAATTAAGAACATTTCTTACCTTTCACTATAATAATAACATAATAGTGAAATAATAATAATAATGAAAAATTATAATGCATGACATTGGCATAAATCTGGAAAAGCAGGTACTATCACAATTAATGGTTCAGTGAAAATGGTGCAGCTTCTATGGAGGGTAATTTGGCAATATCAACATTGTCTATCAAAATTCTAAATGCACACATCTTACTGAACAAATCCTTGGGGAAGCTCCAATATGTAAGCAAAAATGGAAGTAGAGGGTAATTACTGCAGAACCCATTAAGCCAAACATTAGGTAAAATATGAATATTCATTGATACAAAACTAGTTAAGTAAATAAATTAATATTATAGCACTACTAAAAAGAGTGAAATACGTCCAAGAGTGATATGGAAAAAAGAAAATCTCTGAAATAAAATGTTAAATAAACATGGCAAAATACATCCTATGTGAGGAAGATTTTTTTTTTTAATGACAAGATACAGTTCACTTTGTAGAATACGTTTCTGTTTATGTAAAATTATCTTTTATGTATTTTTACAAACATGTCATCTACATATTTTACATAAATGGAAAATTCTGGGAAAGTGCATGGGAGGCCATTAGCAGTGGTTGCTTCTGGGACTAGGATGGAGTTGAAAGAGCATTTGGTGTAGGGTGAATAGGAGACTTTTTCATTGTACTCATTTGTACCATTTGAACATTTCCATGAAGAACATGTATTTTTTAATTAAAATAACTAAGGATACCTGATTTATCATCTGATAATCTAATAATATGTATAATATTTGACCCCTAAAAGTCCTAACTACTTCTCTACTGAAGGAATTGTAACTTAAGAGTCCATTACTGGTAACATGCAATCTGTTACCTGCTGTTATTTCTGATGACTGGTCAGTTTTTACCCAATGTGACTTAAAGGTGTTTGTGTGCAGGAAACAGGTCTGATCTTTTACTGCCGGTTTCTATCACCTCAAAGGTCAGACTGAAAGGATAATATAACTAAGTGTGCCATGCACAGCTAACTGGAGGACACTGGTCAAAAAACATCCTGCTAGGTTTCTGGTTGTTTACAAAGTTACTACCTAAGAAGAGCGCATTGTGCAGAATAACTAATGCAGGAAAATTCTAGATTTGTACTGACTGTTGACATTTAAATTTAATGGGGAAACAACAAGACACACAAAAACAGAAGCTCATCTGTCTGTATTTATCCTGCGATCGCATGTGCCTTGAGAGTTAAACTGCATTCAGAACTATGAATGTCAACCATAACAAATCCTAGAGATCAAATTAAGGTGATGAGTTACTTCTGACCCCAAATCCTAGGTCAAAGTCCAAGTCCATGTCCAGGAAGGAAAAGACTCTCAGTGCCTTTCCCAAGATCATTTAATAAAACCATTAGAAGCATTCCTTTCAAGAGACTTCTCACATAAACTATTTAATCTTGCCTCCTTAAGAGTTTCTAGAGTGACCAAGTAACGGTTTTTGAAATTGATAAGGAAGGGTCTTCTGTTAGTTAGACCCCTGCTCAGTATAACAACAAAAGTATCTCAAAGAAAGGTATCCTCATGAAAAAGGTATGTTTAACATAGAAAGAAAAAAAAAAAACAGTAACAGTGTTTATCTTTAATAAAGTAAACTGGAATATAGGGTTAAGGTGGCCAGAAACCTAATTTTCATGACATACCCTTTTACATTCTTCAGGTGGTTTAATATGTATATATATTAATTTTCAGAAATAATAATAATAGGCTTTTCAAACATTATGACAATTAATCATTGTGAGATGTTTTGTCAAAAAGTACCACGCTGATGTTTGGGCTTCTGTCCCTTTTAAATGCCTCTTCACTCCTGAGGGTTCCTTTCCTGTAGTATTGAATTGTGAGCAGTGGTTTTATGTAGAAATGCCTGTATCTCATCTTTTGTACCTACTCACACAGCATGCAATATCTGATTTAATGTCCTATTTTTGACTTCTTCCACACAATATACTCCCATGACGTGTTTTGTTTGTTTTTGTTTTGTTTTTGTTTTGGGGCCAGGGTCTCACTCTGTTGCCCAGGCTGGTTTGCAGCGGCACAACCACGGCTCAACCTCCTGTACTCAGGTGATCCTTCCACGGAACTCAGCCTCCCGAGTAGCTGGGACTACAGATATGTGTCACCATGCCCGGTTAATTTTTTAGTTTTTGTAAAGAAGAGGTCTTGCTATTTGCCTCAGCTGGTCTTGAACTCCTAGACTCAAGCAATCCTCCCACCTTGGCCTCCCAAAGTGCTGAGATTATAGGTGTGAGCCACCACGCCCGACTGACACGTTTTGCATGTTAGAGAAATTAAGAACTGAGTCATGCCAATATTGAAACATGAAGAATTGCACAGTTAACATTTATCCATAAGAGAACTTCTATCAAGAAAGCTGACCACCTCTACCTCTATTGTTAACAAGATTTTTTAAAACCTCATTCACTACTTGCTTGCAAGTTTTAAGTGAGTGAATGTTAGTATTTTTTAATCAAATACTTCTTTATGAATCTGTTGAAAGGTATAAACCTGCACTCCAGGGTAAGGGTGGGAGGTATAACTGTATTTACACAAAATTCTGTGTATATCAGAGAATTCATATAATAGATTCTCTATCCATGGATCACTTTAGTCCCTGTAAAACCCAGATTAAGACCATCCATTTAAACCAAATCTCTGTGTACCACAAAATGTCCACCTCAAGTCCAAATTATTCAGGTTCTTTGTGTGTGTGTGTGTGTGTGTGTGTGTGTTGGAATCTCACTCCATGGCCCAGGCTGGAGTGCAGTGCATGCTCACGGTCACCCCAGCATCCACCTGCTGGGTTCCGGCAATCCTTCTGCCTCAGCCTTCCAAGTAGCTGTAACTGCAGGTGCACGCTACCACGCCCAGCTAATTTTTTTATTTATTGTAGAAGTGAGGTCTCCCCAAGTTGCCCAGGCTGGTCTCGAACCCACGGGTTCAGGCAATCCACTTACCTCAGTCTCCCAAAGTGCTGGGATTACAGGCTGAGCCACCGAGCCCAGCCTATTCAGGTTCTTATTAAAGACATTGTTAAAGTATTTTTATGTATCTGAATATAGTGATGCCTAACCACAAATAAGTTTACATAGAAAAGGGGAAACAATTAGCCCTCTCCCAGTAAATGTAAAATGGAGAATTAATTCATGGAAAGGTAAGCAGATAAGTTGGGGAAATAAACATTCAGTAAAAGAAACAATGATTGAAATCATCCTGTTTTAACAAGTATTATGTTGTCTTATAAAACAAACATTTCTGAGGAGCCACATAGAAACCAAGCTTTTCTCTTTGGGTTAGTTTGTACTACTCACCATACAGTAAGATAGCTAATCCTGTCTTGTGATCACAAAAATGCCATAACTGTACTTATTTGCTCTGTAAATACACAGTTTAGTGAATGGAGATACTTGTACATCCATCACTAAACTTGGTTATACCCTAGGTTAATGCAATGCCAATCAATCAAAAGGCAAATATCTAAATATCAAAAGGCAAATGTTACCTATTCTCTGTGAAAGGTGCACTGGTTTAAGTGTATTATTATATTAACGGAAAAGAAGATTGCCAGGAAAGAGCAATCCATCTCTTGAGACAATTGCTGTCAAATGAAAAATATGAAGAAAAAAGGTATTTAAAGTTCAAATTAGAATAAAATTTCCAAGCCTTGGGAGAGCATAAATTGGTATTTTCAAAGTTGCCTTGCTGTGTTCATCAGTCTTTTTTGTTAAAGGAAAAAAATAAGAATTAAAAAATAAGAATTCCTTTTTGGTCCAATGAGAGTTGTTTTGTTTTGTTTTTGACTCCTTTTTATGCAAAAAATAAGTTGTATCTGGAGGTTGGATTTTTAAGTTTGGCCCTAATAAGAGACTTCTGCTGTGGCCTTACATCAATACTACCACAATTCTAGGCTCCTAAATGTTCATGAAGTTTCTTCTTCTGTCTAATCTTGCTTCAGCAAATCTCTCCATATCTGAAAGAACCAGATGCAACAGGAAGAGAGGACTCACAATTAGCAAATGATGTCTTAATAATGTTTGCTTACTTTCCAACAGTCTGAACTGGGACTTTTTCAATATCCAGAATCAGGGATTTGAGGGAACTCTATACCCCAGATAAAGCACTGAGTTCGGAGAGATCCAAGGAAAATTCATCATAATTAAAGGCACAATTGTAAAGAAAACTCCAAATTTACTTCAACAAATTTCTTTGAATTTTATGATGTCTCCACATCTGCATTCTTTGTGGTCATTCCCAACTTTCTCTTCTGGTTTTGGATTCTGCTTTCCAAGAGACACTGATTACACAGAAGTAAGATCACAGAGGAGGTTTAGACAACAGGGATTGTTATTCAGACACACAAGTCAAAACATGTCCTAGAAAACATAACTATAAATTTTGGAAGCCTGACATACTAACCTTGTTAATTTGCATTACAGGAATTAGCCCTCTTCTCCAATTCCACTCTATGTACGTAGTGCATAAATCAATATTCCAACACGAAACAGATGGCACTGTGAAATTAGGTTAATCTGAATAGAGTTTATTTACAAAAAGAATATTTGCTGAGATGTGGATGTAAAAAATCACAACAGATAGTGTAACAATGCTGAGATGGTAATAAGCCAACACCCCTAGATCCAAAAGGCCACAAGGAAGGAGCAGTTATTGGAACATCTTGAAAGGATAAGTGACCTTCCCAGGAGAGTACAGCAGCCCTAGGGGATCTGGCAGGGAGTGTCTTTCCTTCCCCGATTCTCCAACACAACAGGAAGCATGAGGGCACAGGAGCCTTGCCTGCCTCGGTCAACAGTGCCACCTTAGGCAACCTTCCCATAAAAAACTCAAGAAATACCTCTAGATCTCTTGCAGGGGTTCCCCAATGACCGAGCCTAACTAAAAGCCAGAAAGTACAAAAGCCAGTTGATAACATATACGCATGAGTCAGCTTCCTGGGGCAAAGACCAGGATGGAAAAATGAAGGCTCTATCAGAAGATCCCCAACGTACACAGTTAACTCTTCATGCCCACGCATGCTCCTGAAAGCAAAAATATGCCTCTAGAAAAGCTCTCAGAAAGGAATTTTCCCTGGAAGTCTGCACTTCATTGATGTCTTCTATAATCAAAATTTTTATCCTCAGATACTGCAGAGATTTAAGACAGCTGATAATCTACAAATGCTGGGTAGGTATTGGTAGGGAAGGGAAGGGGAGGGAAGAAAGAAACTAATGTTTTTGAATACTAGTTCCTTTACATACCTTACCTCACTTCATCTTCAAAATGACTCTATTAGTTATACATTATTTTTTATGTTTTACAGACAATTTGAGATCAAATTGTTCCAATGACTTGTCCAAAGCCACACAGAAAATACAAGGTGAATCATAGAACCCAGGTCTGTTTAATTCTAAAAGCTTTTCAGTTCGTTTCTCGGCAGACTGCTTACTATGAGCCTAACAGCACGTGAGCGACACATTTTCCTGGCAGAGGGAAGGTAAGGTGAGAGTCAACTAAAGATACAAAATGGGAAGATCAGATCCTGAGAGTCCAATGTCTATCTGGTAGAATATTAAAGGGAGAATCCCAGAGGTGGAAGGGAGTAGGGCAGTTAGGAAAGGGTTGATGCTTAGAGAGAAAGAAAAATAAAAAGAGAGATGAAACACAATCCTTGCCATGTTCTCACCCCTCCATCTTTTTAAGATAATGCAGCCACTTTTCAGTGTCCATGGACTTTGCACTTGACATTTACACACTTCCACATGGGAAGCATTTTATGATGTCTACCATGAACCATTTTATGATGTCTACAATGATGAAATGCCTCACCCCGAATAATATCACCTGTCTCCCATCTTGCCCTGATCTTACCAACTGACAGTCAGCAACGTGCAATGGGCAATTATCTGTAAGGCTACCAATTATCATCCTGAGGGCCAAAGACTTTCCAGACTTACCTACCTTTGTACACGTGTGCTG
Organism: Tarsius wallacei; assembly: GCA_963574415.1. NCBI lineage: Eukaryota > Metazoa > Chordata > Mammalia > Primates > Tarsiidae > Tarsius > Tarsius wallacei. Next base: position 3,486 of record CAUYQG010225544.1, on the reverse strand, counting down.
TTACAGTGAAATTAAATCATGCCAACACAGGTAGGAGGTGTTGGTCCCAAAGAGTCTACATCTTGATAGCATGAAATGAGTCAGTGACCCGAGGCAGGCATAATGATTTCACAGGAATCATAAAGAGAACATGCAGATTTGGGGATTCGTTTATGCAGACAGCAAATAACATAGAACCCAAATATGAGTGAGTCCCATCTTGTTTTAAGGAGTCTTCAGGCAAGAAACCGCACCACAAACAAGAAAATCTATGCACCTGTCATTTTTCCTAAAGGCAAAAATGGGCAACCGGAAGTGACTAATGAGAGATTATGACGTTATGTTCTTGTCTTCTTTTTATAGATGGACTCAATGCCTACTATAGGTACTCAATGTTTCTTTTTTAGAAAAGAGCTAGAAACCTCTAAAAACAGAACACAAATAAATAACTTCCAGGGTTGGGCAGGCACTCCCTAAGTCAATGGGGAATCACCAGCAATACTTTTATTTTTGTCTCTAATTCCACTGTTGTCATAAGGCCAAACATTCTCCTAGCTTCTTCAATTTCCACACTAGATACTACCGAACTTATTTGTGAATGAACTGTTTACCCAGCTAGCCTTCCTGCCTGAGCTGTGAGATCATTTCAGGCAGCTAACTGGATAAAGAACTTAAAATAGGTGGTCTTTATTTATTCACTATCAGCTTAAAATTGCCAAGCAGCCAACTTGAGCTTTGGATAAATGCAGAAACTCTTTTGAACTATTTATATTTTCTTTACCATCCATGGAATAATTTAATTCAGAACCAAAATAAATGAGACTTTAATTCATGGATTATTTTTTTGATTGGTCATCAGAATTGGCTAGGCCTCTTTAAATTACTCAAATGGTTTAGAAATCAAGAGTTTGTAAATTGCTTGGAAATTAAAGGACAGTTAGAAAGCACTGTTTCTCCATAAAATTCACATATAATCACAGTATATAACAGCATGTAATATTTGCATTATAATCACTATGTAGACAGCCAGTCTGGACCTCACTCAGCTAAAGCTGCCTTGGAGGTCAGCACACAAATGTGTTTGCAGGTGTGTATGGGATGGATCAGGGAGGGGAATCAAAGGCTATATCCTCAGGGAGGAGCCCAAAGCAGGCATGTTGATGCTGTCAGTTCAAGAAGAACTGCTCAATTAGAAGGGCCTTAAGTCAAAGGAACCCTAGGAGCCAGTTCTCACATTGGAAGCAAAGCAATGAGTAACTGAAGAGAAAGACATGAGGTGCCAGCATCCAGTTGGAATCAAGACCCAAGAGGAGCCGGGCTCGGTGGCTCAGCCTGTAATCCCGTGCTTTGGGAGGCTGAAGTGAGTGGATTACCTGAGCCCACGGGTTCAAGACCCACCTGGGCAACTTGGCAAGACCTCATCTCTACAATAAATCAAAAATTAGCTGGGCGAGGTAGCACGTGCCTGTAATTCCGGCCTTGGAAGGCTGAGGTGGAAGGATCGCCGGAGCCCAGCAGGTCGAGGCTGCGGTGGCCAGGAGCGGCTACTGCACTCCAGTCTGGGTGACAGAGTGAGACTCCAACTCAAAAAAAAAAAAAAAAAAAAAAACCCAAAAGGGCTGAAGATTTGTTGAAGTATGAATTTCTCAATGAAAGTCCATCTCATGTGACATAATGTTCAGGTCTGCCATACTTCTGATGACCTAGAGCCTATCCCTAAAGTGCACCACACGTCATGAGGGAGACATATAATCTGTGTGTGTGCACACGTGTGCAGCAATACTTTGACATTTTAATGCTCTGGATATAATAACAACTGTGTATTTTAATCATTTCATGACATTTCTTTGAATAAGAGGAGACGTCATTACGTCTCACACAATTAAAGAAAATTGAATTTTAAACTACTTTATAGTCTCTTAATCCAATTCTGTCTCTCATCAGTGTATATTATTTTTAATAAGATACATATTTTTATTTTGTTTGAAATTTTTCTTGTCCATTTAAATATTCCACAAAAATTCAACAAATATAAAGCTGATAATTTTGATTTTTCACAAAACATAGCATAAGCTGGAAAGATATACTTCTGCTTCCTTAAAAATATACTTTCAAGATGAGAAAAATTTTGTTCTAGCCAAGATCTGACTGGTCCTTACATTTACATATAGAGATGAGCTTCTGCCTTCTCTCAGAAAACATTTTAGGAGGAATTTTGTTCCAAGAATGGGGTTTCATAAGCCTTTCCTTCTGGCCTCTAACCATTCCTAAAATAAAAAGAGGTCAGGTGTACTGTATCTCTCATCTGGCACATACACAATGGGTCACTTATGATTTTCACAAATTAAAATAAGCAACAGCAGGCTTTGGCAACACACACAATTTGCCAAAGAGAAATGTCATGATTCTCACTCTGATTCACAACAGAGTCTTGGAAAGAAGCCACAAATCACTTTGACATAAGAGAGGTAAGGAAAATTGGCTAGCAACAGAGAGATCTGTGCCATGAGTAGAGAAAGCGTAGTGTTTTGTTTGCACATGTTGTCTTAGCCTACGAGGCAGAAGCAACCTGGATATTAAAATACACAAAACCACAGAAATGTTATTTCTCTCATAATTTCCTTCATTCAAATGTAGGAGAAATTACAGATTTCTTTAGTCATATAACTCCTCCCAAAGATACCGGACAATCCCACGAGTCATCTCCATTATAGGCCATCACATGTTTTCACAGGAAGTACTCTTACTGTTCTCAGTAGAAAGGAACACTAAAATACACCATTTTTCCTTGACTTAAATTTTCTCCAGTATCTCAATGTCTAAACTAGAATTTCTAATTGGACTATAAAAAAAACCACTCTGAATAGACCACCAAGAGACTAGGTAATATGTTACTTCTAGCATTTTAATAGGCACTGATGATACTACTAGTCACTCATGCATTTGTGTCTTTAACTATACATTTTAAGTTTAAAGGATTATGTAACTAGATTTAAGATTAGCAGTTGTATGACTGTTGATCTTGAATTAGACATAATATTTTGACATCACTACTAAAGATAAGATGAAAATGAGAAGCTCAAACTTATTAATTCAAATGACAACTCACAAAACAATGGGTGTAGATGACTGTTTTAGGTTAGGGTTCTCAAGAAAGATATTAAGGAATAGAAATAAATGTGTGTGCAGGTCAGGCACAGTGGCTCAAGCCTGTAATCTCAGCACTTTGGAAGGCCTAGGTGAGAGGATTGCCTGAGCCCATGGGTTCAAGATCAGTCTGGACAACTTGGCAGACCTCATCTCTGCAATAAATCAAAAAATTAGCAGAGCATGGTGGCATGTGCCTGCAGTTCCGGCTTCTTGAAAGGCTGAGGTAGAGGATCGCCTGAGCCCAGCAGGTCGACGCTGGGATGGCCGTGAGTGTGTCATTGCACTCCAGCCTGGGCAACAGAGTGAGACTACAACTCAAAAAAAAATGTGTGTGCAGTAAACTTATAGGGGAATGTC
>CAUYQG010225543.1:0-13957 GCA_963574415.1 Tarsius wallacei | reverse complement strand
CATGAGGTCTCGCCAAGTTGCCTGGGCTGGTCTCAAACCCACAGACTCAGTCAATCCACTCGCCTTGGCCTCCCAAAGTGCTGGGACTACAGGTGTGTGCCACCACACCCAGCTAATGTTTTTGATTTATTGTAGAGATGCGGTCTCGCCAAGTTGCCCAGGCGGGTCTTGAACCCGCGGGCTCAGGCAATCCACTCAGCCTCCCAAAGGCGCGGGATTACAGGCTGAGCCACCGAGCCCGGCTAATTTTTAAATTTATTGTAGAGATGAGGTCTCACCAAGTTGCCTGGGCTGGTCTCAAACCCACAGACTCAGGCAATCCACTCGCCTCAGCCTCCCAAAGTGCTGGGATTACAGGCTGAGCCACCGCGCCTGGCCTGTTTAACTTTTTAAGGAACTGCCAGATTCTTTTCTTTTCTTTTCTTTTGTTTTTTGTTTTTTTTTGCGTCGGAGTCTCACTCTGTCACCCAGGCTGGAGTGCAGTGGCACACTCACAGCCACCGCAGCCTAGACCTGCAGGGATCAGGTGATCCTGCCTCAGCCTTCCAAGTAGCTGGAACTACATGCTTGCGCTACCATGCCTGGCTAATATTTTGATTTATTGTAGAGATGAGGTCTCACCATGTAGCTCAGACTGGTCCAGACCATTTTCCAAAGCATCTGTACTATTTTACAAATCTACCAGCAATGTTTGAGGGTTCTTCACATCCTCACCCACACTTATTTTCTTTCTTATTTATTTACTTACTTATTAAAGACTGGTCTTGACCAGGTATGGTGGCTCAGCCTGTAGTTCCAGCACTTTGGGAGGCTGAGGCGAGAGGATTGCCCAAGCCAGGGGGTTTGAGACCAGCCTAGGCAGCTTGGTGAGACCTTATCTCTACAATAAATCATAAAAATTAGCCCAATATGGGGGCACATACCTGTAGTTCCAGCTTCTTTGGAAGGCTGAGCCCAGAAGGTCAAGACTGAGGTGGCTGTGAGCATGCCACTGCACTCCAGCCTTGGCAACAGAGTGAGATTCCAATTCAAAAAAATAAACAAGTAAAGACTGGATCTTGCTATGCTGGATTCCAACTCCTGGGACTCTAGCATTGAGATTATAGGTGCAAGCCACTGCTGCTGGTCCTCTTTTTTCTGTTTCTGTTTTAAAATTTTGTTTATTTATTTATGTGTTTGTTTGTTTGTTTTGAGTTGGAGTCATACTCCGTTGCCCAGGCTAGAGTGCAGTGGCACACTCATGGCCACCCCAGCGTCAACCTGCTGGGCTCCAGCGATCCTTCTGCCTCAGCCTTCCAAGTAGCCAGAGCTAAGGCATGTGCTAACATGGCCAGCTAATTATTTATTTATTTATTGTAGGGACAGTCTCACCAAGTTTCCTGGGCTGGTCTCGAACCCGTGGGCTCAGGCAATTCACTTGCCTCCCAAAGTGCTGGGATTACAGGATGAGTCACCGAGCCCGACTGCGTTTATTTATTTATGTGTTTATTTATTTTTTTATTTTATTTTATTTTTTTGAGTTGGAGTCACACTCTTGCCCAGACTGGAGTGCAGTGGCCGCTCCTGGCCACCGCAGCCTTGACCTGCTGGGCTCCGGCGATCCTTCCTCCTCAGCCTTCCAAGTAGCTGGAACTACATGCCCAAGCTACCAGACAGGGCAAATTTTTTTATTTATACTAGAGACGAGGTCTCACCAAGTTGCCCAGTCTGGCCTCCAATCCCTGGGCTCAGGCAGTCCTCTTGCCTCCACCTCCCAAAGTGCTGGGCTGACAGGTGTGAGCCACCGCTCCAACCAATTTTCTTTTTAAATTATGGTGTCCTAGTAGGTGCTGTTACTTGCTTTTTAAGCCACATAATTTGGTTAAAGGGCGTGGGATGCCACCCTTGCTGGGTCTGAAGAAGCCGAGAAATAGGGGCAGGCTGCCAAGACCCTCATCTGCTCAGACGAGCCCGGGTCCAGCACATCTCGGAGGATGTCCCGCCCTGCCGATCCCTGCCCGTCGGCTGCGGGACCAGAGACCCGTTTGTGGCAGATGCTTTTAACCATCCAGGAGCCGACCGTGCCGCTTCCTGAGCGTGGACACAGCGGGTTCCATGCTCGCCCCCTCCGTGATGGAGGAGGGCCGGGCCGGGCGGAGCCCCAGCACCTCCATTCGGGGGCTCCGAGGAAGGCCTAGTCCGGGGGGGTCATGCGGCCACCGCTCCTCTTCCCGACGGCGGGACCCCTCCCACCCCCGTCATCCCTGGGGTCCTTTCGGGAGGGGACAGCGGCGGGGAGCGGGTGAGGGAGGAAGGTGGGCACGGGCTCCCAAGGCAAGAAGGAGGCGCAGGAGCCCAACGCTGGAAGCCACAGGGGGTCCGGTTAGCCCCTCCCGCCTGCCGGGGCCCCCAGCCGCCCATGTGCGGACTCCGTCCGGGTGGTGGAGAAGTTAAGCACAGGGGAGACGGGGCGTGGCGGAGCAGCGCGGCTTGGGCAGTGACAGCGGTGATGGCAGCGAGGACGGGCTGGCCCACCTTAGACACCGCTGGAAGAGCGGCTGGCTTTGAGGACTCTTCCAGGGCTTGAGCTGATCCCGACTACCCCCATCCCACGGTGGCTCCGTGTCGGCCGGGCCAGCGGCATCCGCAGCCCGGGCAGCCACAGCAGAGAAGCCAGACCCAGAGTCGCAGGTGTCCACTGATGCGAAGTGTCTGGACCGCCTAACCCAGACAGAAGGCGAAGGGTGGTGTCCAGGGCTGGGAGGGAGTAGGGAGGCTGGGCAGTGACTGTTCGTGGGGAGGGGATTTCTTTTTGGGGTGAAAATGTTCTGAAACTACATACTGGTCAACTACGTAGCATTGTGACTACAATAAAAACGTGTACGCTTTAAGATGGTTAGTGTTAAATTTTATGTAGGTTTTATTCCCATTTTTAAAAACAACCTTAAAAAAAAAACAAGGGTATATTCCTGTACCCCTCCTTAGATCAACAGGAGTCTAGGGTGCGCCCGGCAACCTGGCTTCAGGTGAGTCTGTCATGCCGGCCAGGCAGGAGTCCCACAGCCTCCCTCATGCCCCTCACAGCTTGCACCTCCTTCCAGAAGGCCCTCCCAACTGCCAGGGAGCTCAGTGCCCCCGTGTCCCTGCACACTGCTAACCACATCACTGGTGTGCCCCCCAAGGCTGGGCCGGCCCTGCTGAATCCTGTGCAGGCTATGGGACCAGCAGAGGTCTGCAACTTCCCGCTTCCCCCAGTTGAATCCTAGGCCTGGCTAGAGACATCCAGTGTGAATGGGGGTGCAGCCGAAGAAGTGCTGCCTCCCCTGGGTGCAGGGCCTCCCCTGGGCAGCTTGAGGCCTTGGTGTAGGATCAGGGGACCCCCAGGACTCACACCAGGTGCTGATCACTGTCTGCCCCAAAGGCCAGAACCATGGTGAATGGAGGGAGCTTCCAGCCCACAGCAGCCAGGAGGGCGTAAGGACAGACTCCTCTCTGGGGGTAAGCAGGGGTCAGGGCCCAGTCTGGGTGAACTTAGGGGGCCTGGAAGCCACCCTGACCATGTGACCTGCTGGAAGAGTCCTTCATGCTGACCCACCTGGCACTTTCCTCCTGTGTCCCTGCATCTCTTTCTTTTTAGAGATAAGGTCTTGCTGTGTTGCCAAGGCTGGTGTCGAACTCCTGGGCTCAAGCGATCCTCCTGCCTCGGCCTCCCAAAGTGGTGGGATTACAGGTGTGGGCCACTGTGTCCAGTTCTATGTTCAGTTTTTTTTTGAGTCAGGGTGTCATGTTGTCTCCTAGGCTGGAGTGCAGTGGCACGATCACGGCACACCGCAGCCTCAATCTCCCAGGCTCAGATGATCCTCCCACCAGCCTCCTGAGTAGCTGGAACAAGGCACACACCACCACACCTGGTTTTTTGGGGGTTTTTTTGAGTTTTTATTTTTGTAGCAACAAGGTCTCACTATGCTGTCCAGGCTGGTCTCGAATTTCTGGGCTCAGGCAATTCTCCCACCTCAATCTCCCAAAGTGCTAAGACTACATCACTATGCCCGGCCTCCATTTTTCAATCTTAAAGCTCGATAGTGTGCCTTCCTTTGACTGATAACTACATGTTAGGACACTTCTAATTGTATGGGATAGAGGTCTGCATAGACTACCTTACGTAAAAAAAGCGAAGTTGGGGCTCGCATGTTGAAAAGTGTGTGTTCCCAGCTTCAGGCCCTCCACACTGCAGTTATCTCCAGCATGGGGGCCCTGGCAGCTCCAGGTTTACATCCTGCTAGGTTCCCATCCAGAGGAAAGGAAAAGTTTTGTTTCCAACATCCTTGAAAAAGTCCTGGCCCGTATGACACTGTCCCCACATGGGTCATTTGTAGCCAAAGAGGATGGCTCAGAACTGGCTGTGTTCCCATTCCTGGGGTGGATGTCAACCCAATCCAAACCACATGAACTCAAGGGGGGGTCCCCAAGAAGACAGGCACAGGACCAGGAGGCTCAAGGATCCTGGGGAAGAAGCAGACTCTCACACTCCACAACTGGGTAGGGGCTACACCAGGAGCAGCAGTACCAAGGTTGAAAGAGACAGACCCCAGCTTCCCTGCAGATGCGGCCTGGGGGGTGGGGATCAGCCCTGGCTCAAGGGCTCAGCCCACTTGGTCCAAGAGCCCCTTGGTGCAGTCCAGTCTGGGGGAGCAGCTGTGGGCCACCCATGCCTCTGTGGGCCCTCTCAATCCAGGGACGGCTGTGCTCTGTCTCTCCAAAACCACCCCTCCATAGATGGTGGTGAAGGCTGCACAAGAACGTGAATGTACCTAATGCCACTAACTACACTGTAAAGTGGTTAAAATACGAAACTTGGCATATATTTCATTATAACAAAACCATTTTAAAACACCCCACTCTTCCAGTAGATGTAGGGGTGAGGCAGGAGGCCCTTCTGAGTCCCAGCTCCAGATTGCCACCCCCTGCCCCCGAAAAGATGCTGCCCAGATGGGGGTCCTCTGCCTGCTTTGCCCAGCACCTGCACGTCACGAGCCGCTGCATAGCCGGGCCAGGAAATGACCTCTTGCTCTCATCCTCTTTTCCTCTCCCACCCAACGGATCCCCTGTGCAGGATGTAAAAGTGGTGCAGCCACTGCCCAGCTGGTGTGGCATCAACAGCATACACCAAGCATGGCCATTTATCCTTAAAAAAAATCAAACTGTGAGGAAAAGTCTTCCCAGTGTGCAGAGTACGTTGTTGATGGCCCTTCTTTTCTGTTCCATTGGCTGCAGACAAAGGTGCCCCTTGGGTGGCGAGTCAAGGGTCTGTTCCACCCAGGAGACCCTACTGACACTTCAGATTCCACACCGGAGGGATGGCCCCCCAGACCCACCCACCTCCCAACAGCTGTCCTCAGCAAGGTTTGTTGTCGAAAGGGCTCACTGAACGCATGAAGTAAAGATGTGGGTCCCCACAGCAGACACTAAGCAGAGGCACTTAACCCTCAGCTGGAGTCAGAGGGCAGAGGGGACGGATGTGGGTGCTAGAGGCCTCTGGCACACCTTTTTTGGTACACTCCACCCCATGAAAGAAACCAAAGCAAAACACAACTGTCCACAACACAAGTTTATGTCTTGATAGAAAAGGGTCCAAACCATTCACAGTGGTAATGGCTCTGAAGATGGAGTTGTCTGGTGAAGCCCCAGGAGAACCCAGGCTGCAAAGATACATTCACGGCCCAGGCAGCCACAGCCACTACAACAATTTCAGCTTGGGAACAGGGGAGCTCCTCCTCCCTCCAGGAGCACACACTGGTGGGAAAGGTGCTAGAAGAAATCTCTCCATATCATGGTGTTTTCTGCAAAGCACAATCCCAAGCGCATCCTGCAGATGTTCCCTCCCACCTCCTTTCCTATGGAGAGTTGGCCAGGGAAGACCTATTGTTGGGGTGGCAGAGCAGCCTCCCTGACCCCCGCCACTGTCCACCTGGAGGGGACAGTCTATAGCAGGGGAGCCACAACATGATGCTGGTAGCTACAAGACCTGGACTGTGTGCCCCTGTGCCTCTGCAAAGGCAGAGTGGATGAGGATGACTGTGTTCACAATGTTACCATCAGAAGCCCCCTTCAAAGATAAACCAAAAAATCTCCCAGAAAGTGAAAAAGGGGCTCCCAGTGTCCGTATCAGTAGTCAGTCAGTTCCCCTTTCAGAAGGGTTTCGTTGGTCTTAAGGTATCTGCCCTGTGTAAAGCAGCAGCAGGAGCTAAGCATGGGCAACACAGCCAGCTCTGGGGCCTGGCCCAAAACATCCCTCTCCTCTGAGGACTTCTTGGCTGCCACGTGGGTCTTCTCCATGGGTCTTTTGTTGCCCTAAATAACTTCAAAAGGAGAACTTCAGTGTAGCTCCCCTGAGCTAGCATCCCAGGATAAGGCTATGGCAATGGCTGACCAGCTAGGTCAGTCCTTCCTAAGGAAGAACGGGGTCACCTCCCTCCCCCTAGCAGAGCATGCTCTGTGGTCTGCAACGGGGTGGGAATGGACAGCTTGGACACTTGAAAGGGTATGTGAAACCCAGTGAACAGACAGTCACATACACTTGGCAATCAGGTGTGTGTGTGGGAGGGTGGGGGCACCTGGCACACAGCAGGGCCGGAAGTCAAAAGGCAGTCCAATAGTGAGCTGCAGCTCCAGAGGGTGGCAGCAGCACCAGTGCACCCACCAGCAGAGGGCCCAATGAAGAGGCTCTAGAGCAGAGAAAAGCAGAGACCCTGCAGCAGCAGTCAGAAAGCAGTCGGTCAGGTTCATTTATTCCTACTCAACAGAACCCTGGAACACAGGAGCAACTCTGTACAACTCTAGAAACTCACAGCTAGCTCCAAAACAATAGAAATTTTAAACTACAAAAGAGGAGTTGTATTCAGCAAATATAAAGAGCAATTCTAGGCCGTGATGAACATTTATCAGACTATGTACAGCGCCCGGGTACGGGCTCAGATCTCGCCGGCCTCCTTCTCCTCTGACTTCCGTGAAGCCGCCTTTCCATTGGTGCTCTCCAGCCTCCTGTCGGTGGACCCTCGCTCGCTCCGCCCGCACTCCCAGGACTCCTCTCTCGATACCCGCTCTCTGGAGAACCTGGGAAATGGGAACCAGAAGCTGAGCCAAGACTGCCGGTCCTTCTGCTTGGCTGTTCAGGAACCCTCACACCAAGCTAGGGAAGGTCATGCACACCTACCACTCCTGGGAGCCCCCAGGAGGCCAGAGGACAGCCAGGCCTGCCCAGTGCACACACAGAGTGTTAGGTAGCCATTAAAAATTGACCTTGGCAAATATTTTTAATAAGGAAAGCCTTCACTATAGCATAAATGGAACAAAGGAGGAGATAACAAAATTACACACATGGAATATGATTCACTACGTAAAAATACAATGGAAAAAGAGACCAAAATAAAAAACCACAAGAGGTCAGCAGAGCCTGGTCAGGACACACGTCTCAGCCATTCTGTGTATCAAAGTAACAGTACACAGCGCCCCAGAGCTCCAACCAGGGACAATGAGTATACAGTCCCTGCTGTATCACCCGGAGCTGTGTGAGCTCCTTTACAGTGTTCTCACTTGTTCCCAGTCCTCAGAGTCCCACGCACCACTCCCCAGCCTCAGTCCCATCAGATACGGCCCCTGGAAAACCCTGGGAACACAGAGAAGGGCTCACTCCTGGTTGCAGCTACCGAAGGAGTCAGAGTAGTTACTTGTATTTCGCACTCCGGTCCCGGGAAGCCCGGCGGTGTCCCCGACTGTGACTTCGGGAACGGCTGCGGTGGCGCCGGTGTCTGTCTCGGGACCGGGACCTGGATGACTTCCGTCGTTCTCGGGAAGCAGATCTTGACCGCCTCCGACGACGGTCCCGGGAGCGTGACCTGGAGCAACCAGAAGGCTCTGAGGCCAAGATGCCACAGGCATCAACACCACAGGGCACCATCCCAAAGTCCTCCTCTTTCGGGGTTCTGATCATTGCTCCACTGATATGTTCACTCTCCTCCCACAAATTTATAATGTAGGTTTAAAATATTTCCATCAGTTAATCTCTGATGGCTAGACCTTCACAATGATGCCTCCTGAAAACATCTGGCTTAGACACCTTGCTGGCCTTCTCTCTCTTAATGGTGGGTCCTTGCCTGCATTAACAGGCAACCCCCATGCCTTGCACCCTTCACAAGCCATCTACTTACCAGACACCAATCATGAGGTTATAAACATAAAGATTTTTTAAATGCTTGTGGAAAAAACATCTGATTGAGAACATTTAATGGACCTGGAAACCTACCTTCTGCGATCTCTGGTTCTTGATCCGGACCTAAAAAGAAAAAACTATGATGAACAATTTCCCCAAAGCACCCCATTATCCATTATCTGAGGGGAGGTACCCCAAATCTGAGAGGTGAAAAACTTCCCCCAGTTGTTATTTCGTAGCTGCCTACTTGTTCCCAGCCTGAGTGGGAAGTGTCAGTGCTCCTGGGGTGAAGTCAGCTCCCACCCCATAGCTACTCTGGGGGCACACTCAGCGATACCCGAGACTCAGGACCAGTAGCCAGGTAGACACAGCCCTGTTAAGTTATAAGACCCATGGGAAACCTGTGTGTGCTGAGGGTTAACTGCTAGTCCAATAAGCAGCTTCCAATCTTTATAGTAGACACCAGAAGAGAATGTACAGTCACAGGACAGATGCTAGGGGTTGGGGGAGAAGGGGGAAGGCACACCTAGACTCCAAAGTTAAAGCAAAGTCCCAAATTCCAAACACAGGCTTACTGCCAGGTAAGAATCACATGAGTTTGTACTGTCACACAACAAGCAAGCTGTTACAACATAGTCACACCCATTCTAACAGCACCGTGCAGTCGTCAAGGATAAGTGGTCCCATATGCATCACCAATGTGTGTGGTCTAAACGTGACTATGCATGCAAACATGCCCAACTACAAGTAGTCACCTCTCTGCAAAAAGGGACTGTGTATTTTGCTTAATACATTTCTATATTGCTTGAGTCATTTTATAATCAGAATCTACTGCTGATTACAATGTGACTGTTATAAAGGTTACTGTACAATAAGAAATACAGCAAACATTTGCTTTCTGAGCTGTGCACTAAGGAATTCTTTCAGGAAGGCAGTTTTCAGAATTTCAAGAACAATGAGTTTCCTTTCAGGAAGGCATGGTTACTCTGGCTCCTTCTTCCCAGAACTCCAATCAGACTCAATATCTTCACATGGAGATGGCATCTCACACCAAGTATGGTCAGAGGCCATGCTACTTTCTACCTCCTCCCCACCCTAACCCACCATTCCTAGTCTTCCTGCCTCCAGATGGGCCAGAAACCATGAAGTCAGCTTCATTCCTCCTCCACACGTTTCACACACTACCAGCAAGTCCCATCAGCTCTATCCTAGAACACATCCAGACTCTTGCCTGGTTCAAGTTACATTTCCTTCATCTGACTTACCCAGCCAGCTCCTCACGATGCTGCTTCTAGCCCCATGCCTAATGCTGCTGTGCTCCACAGGGTGGCAGGCACATCCTGGCAGTCAGATCCCATGTTCCTCTGCAAGGAGTTGCCCAGCGACTCCTATCACTAGTAAATGAAGGCCTGCGCCCCTGCCTGGTGGCTAGACACACACAAACCTGGGCCAGACCATGCTTCATTAGCCTGATTTTGCTGTACGCTCACTTATTTTTCTTATAAAGGTCACTTTAGCACCCAGCAGACCTTCACTATACCAAGCAACCCTGGAATGGATGGAGCAGAGGCTTCCTGAGGCCCAGTGCCCTGGCTCACCTCCTGCTCAGCCGCTCCTCTCGCTCCCTCTCTTCTCTCCTCCTCAAGCGATCCTGATTTCTTTTCTCCTGCTTTTCAGCCACAGTTTTCTAAAAAATGAAAAATGGGAAAATGACAGAAGAGCAAGTTACACAAACTAGTGTGTGAATGCTATTTAATCAACAGAGAAGATCATACATGAAAAAAATCCTTTATGTTTTTAAAATTCAGTGACAACTGCATATTCTTTTTTCTTTTTTTTTTTTCAGTTGGAGTCTCACTCTGTCGCCCAGACTGGAGTGCAGTGGCACACTCACAGCCACCGCAGCCTTGACCTGCTAGGCTCAGGTGATCCTTCCGCCTTAGCCTTCCAAGTAGCATGCGCCAGCATACCCAGCTAATTTTTTTGATTGATTGTTGAGATGAGGTCTCGCCAAGTTGCCCAGGCAGGTCTCGAATCCGTGGGTTCAGGTAATCCCCTCACCTCGGCCTCCCAAAGTGCTGGGATTATAGGCGTGAGGCACTGCGCCCGGCCTGACAACTGCATATTCTAAGCAGCGCTGTACTTCTAAGTCACAGGACATTGATCATACTGTTTCAAACCAATCCAGGAAGCATGAAGACTCCATAAAACTTTATGGTCTTTGAGACCCGCCAGGGCAACTTGGCAAGACCTCATCTCTACAATAAATCAAAAATTAGCCGGGCATGGTAGCACGCGCCTGTAGTTCCAGCTACTTGGAACTTCCACCCCAACATCGACCTGCTGGGCTCAGGCGAACCTTCTGCCTCAGCCTTCCAAGTAGCTGAAACTACAGGCGCATGCTACCACGCCTGGCTAATTTTTTATTTATTGTAGAGATGAGGTCTTGCCTAGTTGCCTAGGCTGGTCTCGAATCCATGGGCTCAGGCAATCCACTCGCCTTGGCCTCCCAAAGTGCTGGGATTACAGGCTGAGCCACCAAGCCCAGCCAAGTCTGGCATTTTAAAAGGTTAAGGATGAAAGTGAGAGAATCTCAGCTCTTATGCATGCTCTTTCCTAAAGCAGAGATGCCTGAGAACAGGTCCATATTCTGGTCTCCTCTCCTTTCCAAATCCCAACCCCTAAAAAGCTAGCCTTGTCTCATCTGACAAAAATGCCTTACTTTTATCCACCATGGTGTGAACACCTGAGACTACCATGAGTGAAGCCTCCTCTAATTAGGGCACAGAACTCCCTCCCCGTTATCATTAAGAGATGCACTTCCAAATAGTTTGTGTTGTTATGGTCAACTGTATACCGCTCATAAGTGATACTGACAAATGATAAAACATGCTTTCTAAATCAAGTTAATACTCCTTAAGATTGCAGGAAAGGCAACCCCCTCAGGTCCCCTCCCACTGTGGGAGCTTTTCTGTCCTCTCAATAAATCCTTTCTCAATAGCAAACAAAAAAAAGATTGCAGGAAAAACATTTCAATATATTCACATTTCTGATGCAGAGATAATGAAAGTGTAAGACCTAAATATCCAAAATACTGTATCAGGACAAAATTCTGAGGTGGTATGGAATAAAATACAATCTAAAAGAGAGCTGGGAATGTAACATTTCCAACTGCTAAGCAGCAAGTTTTTTTTTTTCTTGAGTGGGAGTCTCACTCTGTCACCCAGGCTGGAGTACAGTGGCACACTCACGGCCACCGCAGCCTCAACTTACTGGGCTCAGGCGATCCTTCCACTTCAGTCTTCCAAGTAGCTGGAAATACAGGTGCACACTACCATGTCCAGCTTATTTTTTGATTTATTGTAGAGATGAGGTCTCACCAAGTTGCCCAGGCTGGTCTTAAACCCCTGAGCTCAGGCAATCCTCTTGCCTCAACCTCCCAAAATGCTGGGATTTTTGGCTTTAGCCACCGTGCCCAGTGTTTTTTTTTTTTTTTTTTTTTAAAGCAGGATTTATTAAGAGGACAGAAAAGCTCCCACAGTGGGAGGGAACCCAAGAGGGTTGCCCAGCAGCAAATTTTTAATGATATGGTAAAAGATATTTTACATCTTTTATGCTCATAAACTTATAAAGAAACCTCCAACTTAAAAATGTGTGACAGGCCAGGCTCAGTGGCTGAGCCTGTAATCCCAGCACTCTGGGAGGCCAAGGCAAGTAGATCAAAGGACTAACCAAAAATTAGCCGGGCGTGGTAGCACACGCTTATAGTTCCGGCTACTTGGAAGGCTGAGGCAGAAGGATCGCTGGAGCCCAGCAGGTTAAGGCTGCCATGGCCGGGAGTGTGCCACTGCCCTCTAGCCTGGGTGACAGAGACTCCAATTAAAAAAAAAAAAAAGAACATAGGGTTTTTTTAATTAAAGAAATGTGAAGACACCCAACCCCAAGACTCCTCCAATTGCTCCAGAAACACAATGCATTAACGTACCCTCAACTGGTCAAGCTTTTCTCGGATCTGAATGAATCCCAAGTGTAACTTGCCCCCGAAGTGATCTGCCAGACGACGGTCATTGTCATGAAGACCAAGGTAGGCTGAGCAGACCTCACAGACACGCAACTTTTGCTGTTGAAAACTGGATGCAGGCATGGAATTTCTGTATTCTTCCTGGAGAAAGGGAACAGAGAAATTAAAGTGAGGTCAAGGTATTCAGAACTGCCACCATGTACCCAACCACCAAAATGGAAATATTTGATGGAATAGTGATGACTTTTAAGTAAACATTAAAAACTAGTTTACACAGTGTCAGTTATTGGTAACCAATTCAATTTTCTTTTTCTTCTTTTATTTGAATTGGAGTCCCACTCTGTCACCCAGGCTGGAGTGCAGTGGCACGCTCATGGTCACCCCAGCGTCGACCTGCTGGGTTCCGGCAATCTTTCCACCTCAGCCTTCCAAGTAGCCGGAACTACAGGCGCATACTCCCATGTCCGTCTAATTTTTTGATTGTAGAGATGAGGTCTCCCCATGTTGCCCAGACTGGTCTCGAACTTGTGGGCTCAGGCAATCCTCTCACCTCGGCCTCCCAAAGAGTTGGGATTATAGGCTTGAGCCACAGCACCCAGCCAATTTTCATTTTTTATTTAAGTAATGAGCTAATAGTCATAATGTAAGAGCAATTAGGAACACTCAAAACATTCAGATAAACAGGACCCTGTTTTCAGAGACCAGCAGGGAAGGCAGGTCTCCACTCTGCATGATGAGGGCTTTATAAGGACCAGAGAAGCAAGGGAGCATCTTCAACAAACAAAAAACACAGAGCAACCCATGAGGATTGTGTTCCAGTGTCCAGGAAACTATCCCAATACAGCTCCAAAAGTTAAAATTTGGAAGGAAAAAAACATTAGACATTTTCTTCAAAGGAAAAAAATGTGTACAACAGAATGAAATTTCTTAACAAAAAAAGTTTAAAAAGTAAAGAATAGCCAGGCACAGTGGCTCACACCTGTAATCACAGAACTTTGAGAGATGGAGGTGAGAGGACTGCCTGAGCCCATGGATTCAAGACCAGCCTGGGCAACATGTGGAGAGACCTTGTCTCTACAATAAATCAAAATATTAGCCAGGTGCAGTGGCTCAAGCCTGTAATCCCAGCACTTTGGAAGGCTAATGCAAGAGGATTACCTGAGCCTGCAGGTTTGAGACCAGCCTGGGTAACATGGTGAGACCTCATCTCTACAATCAAAAAAAAAAATTAACTCAAAATAGACCATGGACCTAAATGTGAAACACAAAACCATAAAACTCCTAGAAGATAACACAAAAAATCTACATGACTTTGTATAGTAATGTCTTTTCAGATACAACACCAAAGGCACAATCCATGAAAGAAATAGTTAAAAAGGTGAACTTCATAAAAATTTAAAACTTCTGCTCTGCAAAGTCAATGTCAAGAGAACAAGGTGACAGGCTACAGACTGAAAGACATTATTTGCGGCCAGGCTCGGTGGCTCAACCTGTAATCCCAGCACTTTGGGAGGCCAAGGCGAGTGGATTGCCAGGGCTCGTGGGTTCGAGACCCACCCGGGCAATTTGGCGAGACCTCGTCTCTCCAATAAATCAAAAATTAGCCGGGTGTGGTAGCGCACGCCTGTAGTTCCAGCTACTCGGAAGGCTGAGGCGGAAGGATCGCCGGAGCCCAGCAGGTCAAGGCGACAGAGTGAGACACCAACTCAAAAAAAAAAACCAAAAAAAACAAAACAAAAAAAAAGAAA